>PVKM010000298.1:0-46864 GCA_004027735.1 Carollia perspicillata | reverse complement strand
TACATCTCCGGATAAATCCTACTTGATCATGGTGTATTATTTTTTAAATGTATTTCTGAATTTAGTTTGCTAGGATTTTGTTGAGGATTGTGCATCTGTGTCCAACAGGGATGTTGGAATGTCATTTTTCTTTTCTTGTGGTGTGCTTCTCTGATTTTGGTATCAAGGTCTCATTTGATAATACTGACTTCAGTTGTTAGAAGTTCTCTTCTGTTTTTTTTTGGGGGGGGGGGAGTTTAAGAAATATTTATATTAATTCTTCTTCAGTGTTTTATAGAATTCACAATGAAGCTATCTGGTCCTGGACTTTACTTTTGTTGGGAGACTTTTGATAGCTGGTGAATCTCTTTCCTATTAATTTGTGTTTCATATTTTTTATTTTATCATGGTTCAATTTTGGTAGGTTGTATGTTTCTAGGAATCTTTTCATTTCTTTTAGATTGTCCAATTTGTTGGCATGTAATTGCTTATCAGAGTCTCTTATTATTTTTTGTGTTTCTGTGATATCGATGGTCACATAGCCTCTTTTATTTCTTATTTTATTTATTGGAACCTACTTTATTTCCCATTTGGTGAGGTCTAGTTAATGGCTTGTCAATTTTGTTTATCTTTTCAAAGAACCAGCTCTTAGTTTCATCGATATTTTCTATTAATTTTAGTCTCTATTTATTTCTGCTAATTTTGTCATTTTTTCCCCTTACACTAAACTTGGCCTTTGTTTGTTCTCCTATGTCTAGTTCTTTGAAGTGGTAAATTCAGTTGTTTATTTTTGAGGCTTTTGTTGGATCTTGAGGTAAGTATTTATCACTATGAACTTTCTGTATCCCACAAATTTTTGTATGTAATATTTACATTTTCACTTTTCTCAAGGTATTTCTTTATTTCTCTTTTGATTTCTTCTTTGACCTATTGGTCTTTCAGTAGCACAATGTTTACTGTCCATATATCTATGAATTTCTCAGGTTTCTTCAAGTGATTGGTTTCTAGTTCCATACCATTGTGGTCAAAAAGATGCTTGATATTGTTTAAATCCTCTTAAATTTATTAAGACTTGTTCTGTGGCCTAACATATGATACACCTTGGAAAACGTTCCATGCACATTTGAAAAGAATGTGTATTCCATTGCTTTTGGAAGGAATGTTTTGAAAATATCTATTATTTTCATCCGTTCCAGTATGTCATTTAAGGCCCATGTTTCTTTATTGATTTTTCTGTCTGGGTGATCCGTCCACTGATATAAGTTGGGTGTAAAATCCCCTACCATTATCATATTGCTGTCTATTCTCTCTTTAGGTCTGTTACGGTTTGCTTTATATATTTAGGTGTTCTTATGTCGGGTGCATAAATATTTATGAATCCTATATCTTCTTCTTGGATTGACACAATTATCATTATGTAATGACCTTTTTGTCTCTTATTCCAGTCTTTTTTAAAAAAAATTGTTTTATCTGGTATAAGCATACCTACTACAGCTTGAAATATCTTTTTTCATCTCCTCACTTTTAGTCTCAGTGTGTCCTTATATCCAAACTGGGTCTCTGATCAGCAATATATATATATGGGTTTTGTTCTTTTAATCCACTCAGCCACCGTATGTCTTGATTGGAGAACTTAGTCCATTTACATTTAAAGTAATTATTGGTAGGTATATACTTATTGCATATACCTTATTTTTTTCATGGTTTTCTAAATGTTTTTGTAGTTCATCTCTACTGCTTTCCTTTGCTCTTGCTCCCACATTTTGTGGTTTGCTGTGCTTTTGCTCCGTTTCATCAGGGATATGCACATATTGCTTTCTCTTTATACTTTGTGCATTTATTATAGGATTTTGCTTTGTAATTACCATGTTGTTTACATATAGCAATATCTATAAAAGTCTATTTTAAGTTGATAACAACTTAAGCTTAACCTTATTACAGAGCTCCATATTTTTATCCCGTAACTGAAAAATCCCTTTAACATCTCTTGTAAGGCCAGTTTTGTGGTGATGAATTCCTTTAGCTTTGCTTGTCTGGAAATCTTTTTATTTATACTGCAATTCTGAATGACAACTTTGCCAGACAAAATATTCTTGTTTATGTATTTTTTCTTTCAGTGCATTGGATATATCCTGCCATTTCCTCATTACCTGCAAAAGTTTTTGCTAAAATATCTACTGAAAGTGTATGGGGGGCTCCCTTGAATGTAACAAATTATTTTTCTCTTGCTGCTTTTAATAATCTCTTCTTGTTTTTAACTTTATTTTTATTACAATGTGTCTTCCTTGGTCTCTTTCTATTCATCGAAACTTGAAACTTTTTTGAAACTCTCTGGGCTTATGTTGTCTGTATGTCTATCTCCTTTCCCAGGTTAGGTAAAATTTTAGCCACTTTATCTTCAAGCAAGATTTCTGAAACTTTTTCTCTCATACTGTTTTTCTGGGACCTCTATAATGAGAATATTAGTCATTGTGATGTTGTCCCACGAGCCCTCAAACTATCTTCACTTTATTTCATTCTTTTTTCTTTTTACTCCTTTCACTGAGTGAATTTCACTGCCTTGTCTTTCAATTAACCAACTCTTTCTTCTGTTTCATCTAGTCTGTTGTTGAACATGTCTACAGTATTTTTCAGTTCTGTTATTGTGTTCTTCACCTCTATGACTTCTATTTGCCTTCAGTATAAGATGGTGATGTAGTAAGATTTTGAGCTTACTTTCTCTCACCAATACACTGTATCTGCAGCTACATGTGAAACAATTTTCTTTTAAAAATAACTGTCTGGTTGAGTAATGAATATACATCAAACAAATGAGAAGAAACCCACATCAAAGTAGGTAGGAGAGGCTGGGACACAGTCTCATCATAAACCATACCCCTCATTGTGACCCCTAACTGGGATACCATTCAATCACCAGAACTTCTCTTTGAGGAGCAAAGACTTCAAACTCCAAATTGGACACCTCAACTTTAAGGACTTTCACCTGAGAATTTAGCTCCTAAAATGTCTGACTTTGAAAACCAATGGGGCTCTGTCTTAAGGACCATTAGATTGTAGCAATCTAGAAGATAACTCTTACAAGGTCCACATGCTCAGACTTACCCTCTCCAGGCCTCAATTCAGAGGCCATGAATACATTCAGACTTAAAGTGAAAAAGGCTCACTTGCTTATATTAAGTGTCAGCCTGAGAAGCAGGCTTCTAATTTATCATGTACATCTAGGAATCTTCTGGAAAATCTGGAGATTACCCTAGGAATCTCTGGGGACAGAGAATGGTGGGTGCCATCTTCTTGCTCTCTTTTTGCTGTGCTCCAGAGTATCAATATCTTCTATAAGCAAGCTTTTAGAAGCATGTTTTGTCTTGATCTTTGAAGCAGCCACCCAAGGGATGCCTCTCGACTGCCTGACTCTGGAGGCCAAGAGAGCTTGTATTCCTGGTCCCACAGGATTGTAATAATTTGGGTTACCCACAAAGAGGCTCATGCCCTTTCTGGTGCCCCAATTTTTGCAGCTGTTGCTAGGGGACACCTTTATATTCCCTGGATCTGGCAGACAGTGGGACCTATGCTTGTGGATCCCACAGGACTATAATCAACAGAGAAAGACTTCTTAAACAGCTACCACCCCCAGGACACAGCAAGAGGCAATAGATACAGGAGGTCAGTCTTATTGTAAAGGAAACCCATTAGCTTATCTTCCTAGTTATAGCCTGAGGGCAGACTTCTAATTAAGTACACATCTAGGGGGCTGACTATAATCATTTCTAGAGAAGTAGGAGGCATGTAGGTGCTATCTTTGCATTCTCCCTCTGCTGTACCATGGTATCTCCTGAAAGTGAGCTGTACAGACTGCTCGTGCCTTGGCATTCACATCTGGTGTCCCGGTTTTCACAGCTGCCATCCAGGGAACAGGCCTTGATCCTCTGGCTTCACTGGCCAGGGGCATTTGTTTTCTAGGGTTCCATGAGACTATGGCAGTTGAAGAGATGGTTCTTGGTGGACTATTATTCCCAGGGCACTGTGTAGACCACAGAGAGGCATAACCCTCCACCCTCAGTCTTTCTATGAAAAGCCCTTTGCTTCTGGAGCTTTGGCACACACCTAGTGAACTGCAGATTTGCACTCAGGAAATACAGGCCCTGCATACTACCATGGCGCTCTCCCTCTGCTTTGCTCTGGCTCTGTGATTTGTCTCAGAAAAGAGCTTATACACCAATCTGGAATCCCAGTTTCTCTGACTGCCACCAGGAGATACGGCCAGATTGCCCAGCCAGAAGGATTTGTGTTCGTGGTTTCACAGGGCTGTACATATTTACTCACTTTTTAAAGTGGCTGCCTAAGAATCTGGCTTCCAAACAACCTAAACTGGACTGTGGAGATATTCCTCCTAAGGACATTGACAGGTCTTGGCACATACTCAAATACTGGAAGCTATTAAAAATATAAGAGGCTTGGACAAACATAAAAGTTTAAGAGATGACAAAGGACTGAGGCAGGGTTGAATAATAAAGTTCATCTTTTACACAAGGCCTTTTGGGAGAATTAGTTGCTTCATCTACTGTATAGAAACCATCAGAGAAGTTAAGCAAAATAAAGAAATACAGGAAAATGTTTCAAATAAAATAACAGGATAAAACCTCAGAAAACAACCTTAATAAAACAGAGGAATAATTTACCTGATAAACAGTTCAAAGTAAGAGTTATATAAGTACTCACTGACCTGGAGAAAAGAATGTATAAACACAGTGAGAACATCAACAAAGAGATGGAAAATGTAAGAAAAAATACTTTTTTGAGTTTAAGACATAATATTTAAGTAGCCGTTTTTAATAGTACTAATCTTATGGGCTTATTGTCTTCTATAAGGAGAAAGGTAAATATGTCTATATATATAAATATAAATAATCCATTTTACTTTATTTTAAAAAATACTGTATTTAGTTAGTTTTAGAAAGACGGGAAGAGAGGGAGAGAAACATTAATGTGTGGTTGCCTCTTGCATACCCTCTGCTGGGGACCTGGCCTGCAACCCAGGCATGTGTGTGTGCTGACTGGGAACCGAACCAATGACCCTTTGGTTCACAGGCCGGTACTCAATCCACTGAGCCACACCAGCCAGGGCAAATACTCCATTTCAGATAGACTAATTACAACATAATAAAATACCTGTTATTAATTAATACCCTTAGATTTGGGACTAAATTGTAAGCATTTTTTCCTGAGTTTTTTCAATGTTTCCAGTGAGCTATATTTAAGAGAAAGCATGTTTGGAAACTGAGGAACATCATTAAATATAACAAAAATGAATGTACTCAGTGGGGCTCAAATAACAAAAATATTAATGCAAGTATCAAGTATATTCTGCCTGCCCTCAAGGAGAACTAGATTTTTCTTATCTTGTGCACCAAATCCCATTAACACATTTACATCTATAAAATTGGAAGAACTGGTCTAGAATTAAAGAATCATGATGCTCTATCTCCCACAGTCCTACAAATATGGAGGACTCACTTCCCTGAGTACCTTGCTTCAGCAAGCATTATACCACAGCTGCTAACAATTTCTGTCTCAAGCACTAAATACCCAGTTTTCTGGAATTCAACCCAATGCTCTTATTCTTACAAATCTTATTCTTAGATTCTAGCCACAAATCTAATTTGCACTTTAACTTTGATAATCCGTTCAGAATTTCTTTATTGGCTGATGGCATATAGACTTTTCTCTCAGCTTTTAGTCCTGCTCCTCTGATTTTAGCATAGCCCTCGACTTTATCTGAAAGTCCTGACCTTGAGCCTATAGAAGCCTGGTGGATTAAGGTAAGCACATGGCACTTTGTAGTGGAAGCTGAACATGTGTAAACAAAAAGATAAAAAAAATCGTGTTTTAAACATTGGCCCATTATCACTTATGTTGTAATGACACTGCTATTGAACTTGATCCTCATAATCTATACCATTAATCTTTAAAAAAATATATTCCTAGGTGATTATAAGTATTATGGTGCCACAAACTCACTCACAGATATCAAGTGCTGCTCAGTTTTCTCAGATCCATATAATTACTGTGCAACTTCTATCACTCTAAGTCTGGGGTGACTTGGGTTCAGGTGTCACTGCTGTTTCAGTGAAAAATATTAACTCCTATAAACTTATAAAATGTTTCCCTTAAGATGAAAGTTTATGAGATTGAGAAATGGACCCCGAAGTCCTTAATATTTTCCTGAAACAGTAAACTCCAAGTGAAATATAAACATAAGAGCATCACTCAAAACAACGATTTACTATCAGCTGCTCACTTTGGCCCCAAATATGAACATGGAACCCTTGCTTAGCTGGTAGATTAGGCTGAACTACACAGAATTACATGCCAACCCTCAGGACTAAGATCAATGCTACTTTCCTAATGCTTTTCTGCTACTACCAAGGCCATACCTCCATCTCTTATTATGGGTAATTTAACCCAAAGAAAAGCAAGCAAAGGGAAGGCAGTTCTACTCCACCCACCACTAGCTTGCTCAGGATGGTGTTGTTCCTTCCCAGAAATGATCGTGAATCTGTTTTTCTGCAGCCACACTGAAAAGAGACAGATATCTTAATGGAGAGCAGCCAAATAGAGAACTTCTTTATCTTGTTAAATAAATGTCTTTACCCTGCACTCACCCATTTCTGTGGCTAACACCTTTTGCCTGCAGTAGATTGAAAGTATCATAAGCACTCAATAGAGGCCCACATTATGGTATGTTGGTGGAAATAACTGAACTTAGTTCTGGAGACTTGTTTAGGTGGAGAGACCACCATTAACCTGGAGTTTCCTGGCAACTACAAAGGCATCAGGGCAGCCTCCAAAACTGTATTAGCCGTAAAGAAATTCTAGACCTGATTCATAAGCAATTCTGGATGCCCACAAAGTCTCTTCTGAGATATTCTAAGAAAAATCTAAAGGAAAGATGAGGGAGTTACAGAAACTACATAAGAATGCAGCAAAAGTGCATATGGACAGGCAGAGGAGAAGCCAAGTTTTGACCCAGATCTTTTTCTGTGGAAAACAAAATGCCAAAATCCAGTAACACTTGTTTTTTTATTACTATTTGTATGAAATAATTATATGACATGCAAACTAAAGTCCAACTTGGTTGTGATGACCAAATACACATTATATAACTAACAAATTCAGAGAAAATGGTGGCAATTTATAAAAAGAGTAAAATAATTAAGATTAGTAAATTCTTGACTATCTAGACTCTTTTTAGAAAATTACCTATTGGTTAAATTTTTCAGATAACTAGGTTGTATTCCTTTCAGATTCCAAAAGTATTTTATATTATCATTGTTTTTACTAAATTATTCATGGAATTTTTGGGCTTTTTAAATAGAGTTAATTCAGATGATGAAATTTTTAAATTCATTTTACCTACAAACAATACAAAATATCTTTTAATCCTACCAATATAACATGACCATTTTCTTAATAATTTATAAATACATATAGTTTGACTATGTGCCAGGTATTGTCCTTAGTGTTTAACATATATACTATAACGGTTTAACCCTTATAATATAGCCTGTGGAAAAGGCCATCAATCCTTGTTTATCAGCTGAGTAAATTGAGGCACACAGATTTTGTAATTTGCTAAAGACAAGGCAACTAAAAGTGGCAAATCTGGAAGTCAAATTCAGGCAACCTGGATCCAGGTCTATGCTCACGGCTCTGTGCTTTGTTATTGCCCTTCTGTTTCTGTCCCTCCCCCCCGCCCAATCTTTGTAGACAAGTATATCTCTGAAATTCTGTGATAGCTCTTTCATGTAACATCGTTAACATTACTCCATATTTTATATGGCCCTTACAATTGTCTTCTAAATGACTACCTAAATTCTATTGTGTTGATGGAGCATCTCTCTGTAAACTTTTCCCATTGTGGAACACCTAAATTTCTTCAGTTGTTTTGATATCACTTAGAGAAAGCCATATGAAACAATATAGGAGAGCCTACAAATGCCTACTAATAAAAACTATTGTGATTTTCCAATGTGAAGGCTTGTTATCGAATGTGTTTATTATTTAGTTACATATTTATACTGAAATGTGACTATAAGTTACTTTGCAAAGGATGGTAGATCTCTTTGAAGCAAACAATAAAAAAAAAAGTATTGAGTTACTTGATTGTGAGGTAAGAGGAAGTCCTGAGACTTCCAAAGAAAAAAAGATTATGCCCATAATTCTCTGGGAAGCTAGCAGATTGCCATTTCTTTAATGTTTGCCTTATATTAATAGTGACTGATATTAAGTAATCATCAGACTTGTACTGTAAATCCAAAGAAAAAACTGCAAAGAATTTAAAGATATAGCCTCACATATAATCCTGTCAGGTAAATAGAAAAGAGCCAGAAAATGGCATGAAATTAAAGAAATATTACGGTTCAACTTTATGTATTATGTCTTTTTGTTATATTTTTTTGCTGAAAGAAATATGAATTTTGCTGTCAGCAAAAGTGAATAACTACTAAGTTCCACTGAGAAGCAAAAGAGAAAAAACATAAATTATTATAATCACCACCATCATCCAGGCTCGTGTGTTAAATTCACATATTTTCATTGCATTGCATTGGATGTGTCAAAAGCAAATTAAATAAGCATGGTCCCTGTCCTATAGGAACTTATGATTTAAGACAGACTATGTTACCCAGAGAAATGTCAGAGCAGCATAGGCAAGTGTATGTACCTCAAAGGAAGATACAAATTGAGCGAACGAAAGAATAAATAAACTAAATTCTTCCTCTTGTTTACGAGCTGAGTAAAAGAGTGCTGGCATGTCCCTGGGGTTCTGGATTTGGAGTTTCACCACCAGTTAGTCTCCCAGGAATAATTTTGTGGAGGTCCTGTTGCTATTATGGTAGAAAATATTCTTAGCAAATTAAAAGATTAGAAAGCTAGACCACTTGATATACTAAATCAAGAACAAAAGATATACTGTTTTGCACACAGGCAGATCTTGAATGAAGATTCCATACATCATGGTCTCATATTTTATTTAGCACATGGGACATCTCTAGACTATTTCAAAGAAAGAGGTGATGAAAATGATGGATGGAGAATAAAATACAATTCCATTAATAAAATAAATTTTAAAATATTGCCTGTTTTCCAATTCAGAACTATTCTATTTATAACTAATTTGGAAGTCACATTGTAATGATGGTTTGTTTTGGGGTTGTTGTTTTTTTTGAGACGTAATTGGAGAACAGTGTTCCCCAACATCCATACTATTCTGATCTGACCAAAATTTCAGAAAACACTGTTTCAGTAATTAAAATAAAATCTCAATCATTCTGAAACTAGATTTTTATGTATTTAAAATTTCTTTACTAATAAACTCTGGGCTGAATTAATAAGATACTAGCTTTCATGATTCAATCTCCTTGATCCAATTACTAAAAAACAGAAATAGCACAACCAGTTTGGTTCTTTAATATGTTGTCACTATAAAAAGTAGTTGTAATAGTTGCACAAATTTTATAATTTGTACAAACACCTTCCATGTTATTCAGTGTTTCTAAGTGAAACCCATTTCTGTGTTATTTTTAATTTGTTCTTCATTGCCCGCTTTGCAATAAAACATGTGTTTGTAATTGCATTTAGCAAAATTCATGATCTTACCATTGTACCAAAATCAATGTGCCTTCCTGGCACAGAAGAAGTCAGTATTCAAACACTTCTCTAATGTTTGGGGTTTCTGTCTCGATTGACAAAATTGAAAAATATGTATTAGCCAAGCAAAACCACTATCTCAAAGCCATGTTGAAAATTACTCCAACCTGTCAAAGCCAATTGAAATTCCCTTCCCAGCCAAATTCCCTACTCCATTTTGTATGTGAAATAGGAAAATTTGGATTTGATTATAAACACATGCAGAAGGAATCAAAATATTATATATATCTTATACACTTAATACTGTATACAATTTTCCTTGCAAAGAATTTTGTCTTTCTTTTTCTATCATTTATTCCATGTCACCTGTTCTGAATCACTCACTTATTTTTAGTATCTATACCGGAGCAGTTTAATTATCAGTGAATGTATAAATCAGTGAATGTATCAGTGAATTTAAAAAATTCTTGCTGCACCACATCATTCTCACCTCGGAGATGGAAAAACCCTAAAAGAAGAGATCTAAGATTTGTCCCTAATGCACATCCAATAATTTGGGATATTGTTAACTGTCAGTGAATTTTCTATTATCTATTATGCTTATGTACCAACTCTAGCAGTCCTCTCACTATGGTGCCAGGTTGCTGTTAAATCCAGTTCTACAAAAGGGCATTATTCTGTTCTTAAGTTTCACTATAGAAGTAAGTGCCCTTCTTTAAGGGGAAAATCAATTTTATTTCAGACCAGAATAAGCTGTGACCCAGAATGCGGAGGGCTAACATAAGGTTATCCACAAGACAAAGAGCATAACTGAAATATCGCCCTGCCCCTGTCCGTGTTGGGCAATACAAGCTGCTTAAAAATTAGAGGCCATAAAATCTCTGGCAAAAGTTATAAGAGCAACAAAGCCAAAATAATGGCAAACACTGGGAAAAATAAAGGCAGGTCCTGTGGAGAAAACAATATGACTTCTATCTGTAAAATCACCCCATAGTCCATTGTGTTTAACATTTACAAGCATTATCTAAAAAAGAAAGCAGAAATGTTACCGAAGTAGTCTAAAAGACAAATGTAAGCTGTGTGTATTACATCCCAGTCACTGTTCTTTATTGATGGATATTCCAGAATTATCGAGGCTTTGATATAAATATTTCTTTCTCATTTTAGCTAGGGTAATTGAGATTGTGGTGGAGTACATGAGGTATTGAAGATTAGCCAGAATATTATTGTCAACAATGAAATGAATTGGGAGCTAATTTTCAGGCATTAGAGTGATCTGAAACACTTAACCATTCAGAGTGAGTGTAGTGTTGGATTCTAGTTTAAGATACATAGGCTTTGCATGGCATACTTTTGTTTACAGGTGAAATGGAAATTCAGAAGAGAAAACTACCTGTGGGGCTGGAGTCCTGCCGCAGCAGTCACGGAAGGGCTCGTTCTGGCAGTGCCACGTGACAGAACTCACTTAGGGTTCTGCGCTTCCACATGGAAGACAGCTGCCCTGGACCGTTGCCTATACCCTCAGCAGACCTTGAGAGAACAAATAAATAAACTGTTATATATTAAGCCACTGGGATTTTGGTATTGTTTATTTCCAGATTGTAATGTAACTCACACTGACTGATTTATCAGGTTCTATAAAAAAACTTTTCACATATCTGTATTTAGCTTCCCAGTATAATTTTCTACACATAGATATATGTAGATAGTTGGAGCATGTTGTACATGTTATTCTTTGGTAACATTTTCTTTACCAAATAATATGTAATGAACATTTACCCAAGTCATTAAATATTTTAAAAGTTGTATCATATTTTATCTAATCTTTCAATGATATTGGACAATTTTGCCAGATAATGCTGTACTAAATAAGCTAGTCTATGTTCTGTGTATATTTCAGATTAATTTCCTAGGATAAAGTTTTCAAAATGAAAATGCATCAGAGTTTATATTTTTTAAAGACTTTTGATACATACTGCCAAATTACCCTTCAAAGATTTTGTACCAATTTATAATTTGTCTGAGAATACATATCATCACTCTACCCTTGATGATCCTGAGAATTATAATTTCTTAAAACTGAAATTTTGATATATAAAATTTATCTTCCTATTTTAATTTGCAGGCAATTATTAGGAATAGCTGGTTCAACAACATCAGAAAGGCCTTTTAAGAAGGAAAGCATCTGATGCTGTGTACTTGACTCTCTATATCTTTGGCCTCATACTGAAGATGCTATGAGATATTTATCTCATTATTTTATAGGGGTCCTGCAGATTCAATTTCACATTTAATCCAAGAGTTCCATGGGTTAATTTTTAATTCCAGTAGTTGAGTTTGTTTCATTTGTTTATATATATATACACATATATGTATGTATTTATATGTGTATACACACACACACACACACACATATATATATAATTGATACTAGCTTTGTTGATTCATGGTCTAATACTCTGATTTTTCACATTCAGTTGTTTAGCATTAAAAATACAGTATTTGTGCCCTGGTTGGTGTAGCTCAGTGGATTGAGTGCAGGCCTGTGAACCAAAGGATCTCAGTTCGATTCCCAGTCAGGGCACATGCCTGGGTTGCAGGCCAGTTCCCAGCAGGAAACGCACAAGAGGCAACCACACATTGATATTTGTCTCCCTCTCTGCTTCCTTTCCCCTCTAAAGATAAATAAATAAATTCTTTTAAAAAATACAGTATTTGCATTCAAATATATACCTGATTTTAAAATGTTTTTGTTGAAGTCTCATGGATATGTTATACATATGGTAAATGTTAACAGTGTTCATTCTGTTGTCTAGAAGAAGTCTTTTTATGCTGTACAACCTGGAAAGCTAAAAAACACATTTCCAGAGTTAACTGGTGATTTGGGATGTAGATATGAATTAGATTACACCACAAAATGCCTACCCCATACTTTGAGATTGGGAAGGTGCAAGCAAGGTGGACAACTTTTTGTTTTGCCTCCTGCTGTCAGTACATAAGAACAGAGACAGCATCACTCTGGTGCCCAGTTGCTAACTTCAAAAGCACCTGCTGTGGAGGCATCCAGAGCAGTTTCCTGACACCTGGATCACAGCTCCAGTGGTGTGTCCTTAAACCTGAAGTTCACATGGCATTCACCTGACCAACCACTTCTCTGACTATGGCTAAGTTAGCAGCAGCCCCGCAGGCCTTTCGACAGTGTGATTTTGTCAATCACACAAAAATCGAGGATACATATTTCATTTATAAAGCAAGAGCTTATTTGACCCTGGTGCAAATAATTCAAATAAACTAACAATTGTATAAATATAAAATACCCACAAGGCTAAGTCCACACACGTGCAGGTAATAAGAGCTACAAAACGACTCAGTCCTCCGTCTTCAGGAAGCAAGATTCTTTCTATATCAGTTTTAAGGCACTGCGTCCCAATTTCAGAAATGAACGTGATAAAACATAGTCTAGAAAATATTCAAATCCATTAGGAAGTTGTTTAATTAATCCAAATAGTTCATTTTATAATATATAAAATATATTAGTTCATTCATGAAGAATGTTTCATTTTCATTACAAATTCTTGGGAATAAGGACCTCTCTTCCAGGAATTTTTAAAGACATGCCTGAACTAAGAAAACACACAAAGTATGAATGTAGAAATGACACAGGAAAACAGCATTTACAGAATGTCCCCTAACACACAGAAAGCCAGCTTAGGTTTGCCATGTTATAATTACCATCTTGAAAGCTTACTTTGAGATTAATCATTTAAGGCCCCCTGCTACTGCTGTTACTACAATGGCAGAAGAGAAGTGATAGGAATATAGAAAAGAAAGTGAGATTGTATTCATTAGTTTCCTATCACTGCATAACAAATTACCACACTTACCACCTTGACACAACATCTTACAGTGTGTGTAGTTCAGAAGGCCAGGCACGTTGCATCTGGGCTCTCTCCTCGGGGTTTAACAAGGACCATCAAGATACTGACATAGCTGCACCCCTATCTGGGCTCCGGGTCCTCTTCCAAGCTCATCCCAGAGACTTAGCAGAATTCAGTTTCTTGCAGCGTCTAGAGTAACCTCAGGCCCTAGCCATTTGGTCCTGTCATAATATGGCAGCTGCTTCTTCAAAACCAGCAGGAGAACCTCCTTCCAGGCTGTTAAGGCGGAGTCTTATACAGCACAACATGGTCAAGGAAGCGATAGTCCAGTATATTCACAGGTCCTGTTGTTACTGGTGGAATGCCATTTGTTACCAGTGGAAGTGGGGCTCATGGTATCTAAAGGAAAAGAATTTCTTGAAACCCGCATGTGAGGATGTGACCTTGTGGAATGGTTTATTGATAATGTGCAATTAAGGAAGCTCCCCTCCTGACTCCAATGTCCCACCTCCATTCGTCTCACCATGGAAAATATCCAGTGTTGTCTTCAGTAGGGCCAGGATGAAGGTCACTGCCCAGAGTTTCTGCTCCATATCAAAGTTAGCTTAGCATGTGTTTCCAGCTGTGGTTCATTCCAGGCTTTTTATTGGAGCCTGTGTGTGGAGTTGCACTGTCATGGGCCATGTGACTGCTAAAACCACATCGCCATAGAGAGAACAGGAGAGTGCAGCACACAAAAGCAGGTCATGAGCGAGAGAGAAAGAGATGGGGAGAAAGAGAGAGAGAGCCAGATAGCACTTCTTTGTTCCCCTGGGATTATATTAGTTTGGGATTGGGGCTGATCAGATGCTTTTTCAAAATGACCGATTAACTTCCCAAGTTTCCATGGGCTTTGAATGGGTCCTCTTCACAACCAATCCCTTCTTTCCTCAGGCTAGACTGACAGGCCTTTCTGGTCAAGCACCTCCCCCTGCACCATTTTGACTTCTATTTCACATGTGCCTGCCTACCCCTACTCCCACCCCCAACCTGGTAAAGAAGGGGGAAAGGGAGAAATGTTAGTTCCCTGGACTGTGTAGCTATAGCTTCCTGGCTAGCAAGCAGACTTATGCTTTCCAGTTTATGAAACTCCTTGTCTAGTTCTCTTTGCTGTCTTTCTTGGCTGAATACCACCAGTGTGACTGTCTACTTTCCAAGTAAGAAAGTTATAGAGACTGTGTATACCAATGAGACAGAATTTGAGGGCCATTTTAGGATTCTATCTATCATACAGTGGTTATAAAGATATTTAAACATAGTGTTAAAGCATCGCTTATTGCCGTGTGTGGCATATGAATGCATAGAAGACAATGTTTTTAGCCCTATAGAACAGGAAATGAGTCTTTAGCAAAGATAAAAAATAGATACGAAATTACTAAGTTAAAATAAACTAAAGCATCCAGGAGTTTAAACTAAAAATTGGCTGCAATGTAAAGGGATAAACTTTTTTTCCTTAAAATCAGAAGTTGGCATATAAACAATTGTGATTTAGTATTTTTGAAGCAAAATTGCTTATATTGCTCACTTTAACTGTGCTGCACAAACGATACAGTTAACAATCGATGTGGTATGCTTTCTAAATCACCACAAGGGTAATCCAATCCAGACCACCTCCCAGCGTCAGTGTCTCATCTTCCAAGAAGACCTAGAACGTTGAAATGACCTGCTACACGACAGTTTTGACCTACGCCACGCTATGACCCATCTGCGATGTAACACCCGATCGGTAAACAGCTCAATACAGTGATCAGTAAATATCTTGGGTTAAATCACTTATGTGTCCAATTAAATAATTTTAAGTGATGTTCCATACATCTAATTTGTTTACTCTGTTCTACTTGCTTATTGATTTAAATAGAAATATCAAAGGTTGTTGTTACCATGATTCCTATGTCACTATACAGTATTTTGCATAAAACCTTAAAGTTAAAAATCATCTTGCCTATTCAACTACTTGCAATCCCTTTCTAAATGACATAATCATCTTAACAATTCAAATATTTTCTGGATGATTACGAATTTGTAATACTCAAAAGTTGTTTTTTCTAAGTACCAGATGTGAAAGTGTGCTCCATGAGTATAATTTGCTTTACCTGTCTTTTTCTATATACTCTATTTTCTAAAATAATACTGCCAAAGTATTTTTTGAAGTGTGCTTTTTTGTTTTTTTTTTATTACTTTACTGTTGTTCAATTTCAGTTGTCTGCATTTTCTCCCCACCACTCCGGCCAAAGTATTTTTAAAAGTTTAAGGAAATTCCCTCTGTATGACAATGCAGTGTTAGCATATCAAGTAAGTTCTGCTTTTATTAAAAAGAAAATTAAGACATTGAAATACAGAGTAATATAAAACTGAACATATGCACAAAACTTCAACTAGAAAGGCTATGGAAAATATGTTAAATTTGTACGTACAACATGGTAGATTATGCTCAGTTTCCATAGAAACTTTCTTGACAGATGTTAACAGGGATATTACTGTGAAATATAAAAAGCAAAAACAAAGTTATGCTTATTTCAAACCAGCGATTAGCTTAATACACACAGAATTTATAAATCTAAACCACATGATATTACTGAGCTAAAACAAAGAAAAGATTGTGACAAATCTGAGAGGTTTATAATATAGCATTAACAAGATCTATATTAGGAACACATTATTCAAACATCTAAGGACATAGCCCTTGATAGTGCATTAATAATCAAGACAAAGAATTTTGATTAAAAAAGAAATTGTTTCTGTAAACAGAGGTTTGTCAGTGTTGTAGTCCTGTGAAAATTTTTTTCTATGAGCACAACATATTGTTTGTAACTGTTACACTGGTAATTATCCTGATGCCTTTTCTAAAAATTAATTGGGCTTCTTTTGCTATCACAAGACAAAATCCCATTCAAAATAGCTTCATTAAAAAGGAAGGAAGCTTTTATTAACTAGAAAATCCACAGATGGGGCGGTCTTCAGGATTCTCTCATTCTCTCTTGAGCTTTCGTCTTCATTACTGCACATTTATCACAGTGTCAAGGTCATAGATGACCTTCCCAATAATCAAATTTCAACCTTCATATTGTGTCACCTACTAGCATTGTCATGGTTGATTCTCACTAAAGTTTGAAATCTTGTCTTGGCTTGTCTGCCTGGATAATGGTGCAGCAAATTGTTTTTGATGTTTCAAAATATTCAGATTGTTTGACGCCATTGACCAAATCTCCCAAATGTTATTTGCATCATTCAGAGTAAAAAACTGAGCCTATAAATCCTCCATACTCAGTGTCCCCCTTTCTCTCTTTCTCCCTCCATCTCCCCTCACTCATTCTGCTTCGGACATATAGGATATCTTCCTCCACAAATTGACTACTTTACTTTTCAGCAACTTTAGGTAGTTTGAAGTAGTTTGTCATGTTCGTTCTTGCATTTTGTCTGGAGGAGTTTATACTTGCTATGAACAAAGGGATGAAGTTCAGGGAACTCACAGTAGTGAAACTAAGAATAACATCAACCCCTCACCACTGAAAAACACATATTATAAGTGATTTTATCTAGTTCTCTGACTATTTTCAGGTTTTTTTTTCTTTAGAACTAAAATTTAATTTTTACTAGAATATATCTTAATGTCAACTCTTCAGGAAGAATATTCCCAGGCAAACATGGTAGTACTTCAATATGTAGATTTTTTTTAAAAATTATATCTTTTTTTAATTATATTTTATTGATTTTGCTATTACGGTTGTCTCAACTTTTCTTTTTGCCCCCCGCCCCGCACCCAGCACCTACCACTCCCTCAGGCAATCCCTACATCTTTGTTCATATCCATGGGTCATGCGCATAGGTTCTTTGGCTGCTCCATTTCCTATACTGTACTTTACATCCCCATGGCTATTCTATAACTACCTATTTGTACTTCTTAATACCCTCACCTCTTCACCCATTCTCCAAAACCCCCTTACCATCTGGAAACCATCAGAGACAGAATCATGGATATGGAGAGCATTTTGATGGTTGCCAATTATATCTTTATATTTTTGTTCTTTCCCATTATTTTTCTTCTTTAGAAATTCCAATTATGCATATGTTGGATAATTTTGCACCTAATTTATCATACTTTTTGTAGTAATTTTCTACTATTTCTCTAATTTTCACTTAATTGTGTTTGTTTTCTTATTTTTATAGTAATCTCTCTGTTTTTCTTCTAAATCCTTTCCAAATTCATCTCTTAATATTCTTCTCTTAAATATGACTTCTATCATGTCATATTTAATATTCTCCTATTGTTGCATCTTCTCTTTCTTAGGTTTCTTTTCTCATTGCTGCATTTCTCGCAAACAATATAAGAATTTTATTATGCTTTAATTGTTCTTTTCCAAATATACATACTGTTTTTATTTTAATGGCATTATAATCATTTAAAAGTCATCATAATCTTTATTTTATTGAGTAAATGATTGCTTAAATTTATCTACATGTTTGAAAACCTAATTGCATATCATGTATGTATTCAATTTCTTCCTTCTGAATTCAGTTTTCTTCTTCCTGAGATAAAACTTTTCAGAAGTTTTTATAACATTCTCTGAATAGAAAAAAATTAAATTATCTTCCTACTGCCATTACCTGTAAAAACTGGGTATATAATTTTCATCAAAAGTTATTACTTTTTCTCAGTATTGTGAAACTATTATGTTATTGTTGTGTGGCATACTAATGTGCTGAGCCGGTGTGAACAAAGTACCACAGACTGGGTGACTTAAACAGTGGAGATTTATTGCTATACAGTTCTGGAAGCCAGAAATGCAAAGTCAAAGTGTGATCAGCATTGGTTCTTTCTGAGGGATATGAGGGAAGGATCTGATTCAAGTCTCTCTCCTTGGCTTAGAAATACCCATCTTCTCCCTATGTCTTTTCCCATCGTCATTCTTCAATGTTTATCTGTCTCTAAATTTCAGCATTTCATAAGGACACTAGTCATATCAGATTATAAAATCCACCCTATTCTTATATGACCTCATGTTTAACTGAGAGTATCTGCATTGAACCTGTTTTTAAACCAAGTTACCTACTGAGGTCTTTTTCTCAAGAAGTCTAGTTACATTCTGTAAACAATATAATTTTGGTGTTTGTTTTTAAGATTTTCTTGTAATCGCTGTTGGTTCAGTAGTTCATTATAAAATGTATAGGTATGGATTTATTTTTATAAATCCTGCTTGGGACTCAATAGGTTGTTTTTGATATAAAAGTGTTTATGACTTTCAGCGTTTCTGAGAAAGTCTTCATACACTGACTCTATTACACTCCATAACAAGTGCTGGCTCCTGTCACTATCCCCCAAATATCTTAATGTATCTTCCGTGTTTTTAATCTTTTTCTGTTTGTGCCCTGAATTCTGGGTGATTCCAGAGATCTATATACCTGTTTAGAGATTCTCCTTTTTATTGCACCTACCTTTCCTTCAATTAGTCTTTTAAAAATTATATTGTTTTTCTAAGAATTTTATTTGGTTATTTTTCAAAGCTTCTTATTTTTCTGTAATATCTTATACTAGTGCGTGTGTGCTGATATAAATGTAAACATACTCACTTTAAAATTCTTAACCTGTAATTCTGTATTCAAAATCTCTATATGCCTAATTCTACTGTTATATCTCTTAATAGTAATTTTTTTCCTCATTTGGTTGGTAACTTTTTATTGTGAGCTCGTCTATAGAGGAAATTATTTTTTCTTGTGGTAATTGTATATGGCCCAGGGTGTGAAAGGTGTCTCCTTCGTTACTTATGCTAGGTAATTTAGAAGTATCGTGGTTCTAGATCATTTATTTCATTAATTTCTTAGCTAGAAGTACTCTTGAAACTCATAAGTAATAAAAACTAGCATTATAAATCAATACAAGGTTTTGTTTTCCTTTAAAGTCTAAATTTGGAAAAAATGCCCATCTTCTCCCTGAGCCCACATTTCCTCTGAGGTGCACTTATTTCATTCAGGGTTATCATTTTTCTCTATCTCTCTTGACCCAAAGATTTCTTCAAAGCAATATGCAGGTAAAAGTGTTGTCTTACAATAGTTTACTCACAATTTGGTGGCAATGGTAGGAAAGTAAGGATAGTGATGATAATGTATTAGCACAGCAGGTAACACAAAAATGACCTAGACATTTTAAAAACTATATGACTCCACCATTAGCCCATTAAGAAAAATTCTATATCATTAAGAATCCATCTTTTCATGCATTCATTGTGCTGACAGAAATGTAATTTTTTTTATTTTTATTATATAAATAACTAAGCTCTTTCCATCTTCACCGCTAATTGATTTCTAGGTCAACTTTGGCGCAATGAAAATATCATTGAGCTGCTCTTTCAGTTCTTTTAGCTTTCAAGTTACAGATTTTTTTCTTAATCTCAAACATGGTTGATTTGTATAATCGAAGTGTGATTTTTAAAATAAATTCTGAGTAACCATCAGAGTAATAGGTTAATTTTCATGTACATAAGTAGGCATTTAATCATTGTGTGATTACAACTATCCTTGTGGTATGAAGTGAGGAGATCTTGCTTTTGTTATATACAATATTATGCTTCTTAGTGAGGGACTTACACTCAAGCTTTCTTAGGGTTGCAGACATACACATTGATAGAAGCAGAATAAAAATTTAAATTTTCTTTCTTGCAAAAGTAGTTTAAATTAATAATTAAAGGGATTTCTATTTTTCTTGCTCTGCATGGTTTTATATCATTTTAGACCATCAATCTTAAAAATATACATTTCAGCATCATTCTTTTAGTGTGTCTAGCAAGAAGGTTCATGGCTAGGTATATAGTGTATGTACCTTTGTGCCATGTGCACAGCCCAACTTTTCCAGACATTATAGGAAGCCAACTTGGGGCTTCCAAGCATTAGGACTGGCTCAGTCTCACTCCACCTACTCCCAGTGGTCCTCTGGCAGGTGGGCAACTGTGCATGGGTTCATTCTGATGCTGTTGGTCCCGGAGGCAATTCAAAGGCTCTACTCACTTTGGCCAACATAGTGATAATATCAACCCTGGTGTTTTCTTGAGCTACAAATATGATACCAATCTGAACACTCACTGGCATGGCAAGAACAAAAGTGTACCTGACATCATAGAGTTTACCTTCCCAAGTGCAGTCTTTCCACAACACAAAAATGACAAATTAGAAAATTGATCTTATTCAGCTTGAAATTCTAAATTGTTTTCCACATTGATGTCCCTGATAAAAATAACAAAAAACAACTAATTCAACTTATGTTCATATAATTTGCTGTTTTTTATTTGTTGTTGAATGGGTATAATAATGTTGAGTACATCATCTGATCAGAACTTCTAGAAGTTTGATGTTTTCAATTCATATAAAATGAGGAATTACTTGTATTTAAATAAGGGTTGGTAGACAAACTCTTCAAACACATGTAGTTCAATATTGATAAAACAATCAGATATAACTGGTTATAATTTGAGTCATTGTCATTAAAAATAAAGAAACTATAATTTATATTCTGATAATATAGGTATTTTTGATGCAGCCCTACTCTGTTCTATAAATGCTACTGCATCCTGTATCCTAATTGACAAAGTCTTTATTAGGTTTTAGTGTTTTCATACCTTATCCTTTATAATCTTTCCTTGACAATGCATGTAGATGACTACACACACACACACTCACACTCATACATGCACTACCTCATTTGGGGGCATTTCTCTTCCATTTCATATCTATACAATCTATATCTCTATGTAGCCAATTACCACATTGATACATAGCTACCATTAGGTGTTTATATACCTCACACTACACTGTTGGGCTTATCTTTGTGTTCTTACTCTGTCTCAATAGATATACACGAAAGGTTTAGAGAATTTGAAAATCTGTCCTTTCTACATTTTTTTCTTTTAAAAGACAATTGCCCATTTCACCAGTAGCAATTCACCACGTTACAATGCAAAATGACTTCTTACTGTGACCACTGAAAACTGCGCATTTTTTGTCCTTTATCACCTTGTTCATATCAGGAAATACTTTTTCAAGTTGATAGTACTAACCACCACCTAGTGGCTAGGAAGAGGAACTATTTGATCTGATATATGCTACCTGGTACCTCCAAAGGATATGGGAAGTCCAAGCAGTTGGAAATAGAGGTTATCAATGACAGCAGGGGCAGCAAGTAAATCCCAGCAGAACCCAATCTAGGCTGTGGATAGTACTGCCCCTAAACCTTCTTGTTCTAGGTTTAGACCATTTAATCGTCTTTGGGAATATTTGCATAAAAAATGAGGTTCTCCGTATCAAACTTCCCAGGTCTCACTATCAAATCTCCCACTTACCATCCCAATAATCTTAGACAAATGATTTAACCTCCCTATGACATATTTTTCTCAACTACAAAATTGAGATAATAATATTACTATACCAACCTTGATGATCATAATATCCACTTGAGGTTCTTGTGAGGAATAACTACAATAATTCATGTGAAGAAATGAACACAGTATGTGGCTCTTCATTAGAACTTAATAATTAAGTAATGTTTGTGTTTTGAGCTAGTTTGTCTTCCTGACTGGATTTGAAACCACCCTGATGATACTCATTATGCTGATACAGCTTTTCTCTAGTTCTGGTTCTTATTTTCATTTCCTTCCTTGGCCTGCACTGGTGAATGTTTCCGTCTACCCGGTCCTGTTGCTTTGTACATGTTTTGCTAAATTGAGCATGTCTTCCTCACAATCTACTTCTTTGCCTGAAAAGATCTGACTCTACAGTGAGTTTCCCATATTTTCACTTCTACCACAATAAAGGTAATTCCATCTTGGTAAGTTTTCCCTTGTTTGTAAATATACCACTTTGACCACTTTACCCCTTCTTATGTATCTCTCATTGCATGCTCAGTTTTTCAGAAAAAATGATCATTCCTCTCTCCTACTCTTTTTCTCTAGTGTGCTGCCATGGCTGATAACAGAAGTGTGGGTCTGCGGGACATGCCCTGGACCAAGAAAACAGAAAGGTTAACAGTGTTAAAGTACAATCAGACCTATATTCTATGAATGCCAATAATCTTTAAAGAACTTAAAAATGCCCATGAATCCACTTAAAAACCTGCTTGAAACTTTCCATTTTCTAACTCCCCTTCTAATTGAAGTATATTTTTCTTCAAGCGCCAACCTATGGAGAAATATTTTAAAGCATTTCTGTATAATTTTATTGTGAAAAAGAAAAAAATTTTCTGTAAATATTTATACTTTAAACATATGTTTTATTGTATAAAGTGGGCCTCTGTACCCATCCTGGAAACCTAACCACCACTATAAATATTGTTATTATGGGATAATGTAGGTCAAATGAACTTATCGTATATGACTCATTACTAAGTTAAGAACTGAATATGAGAAGAATGGACATGATCTCCAAGCTGAGTTATTCAGGCCCAGTTCTGCTTGGCATGTCCTCCTGTTATCTAAGTTATTGAGTAATTCGATCTTAGGGTTATTGTGTGTGTGTTCTCCCCCTCCCTGGTGGAACAACTATGCTTTGAAATTTAGAATAATCAGAACAGCATAATCAGATACTTTTTTTTCACTCAGATTCCATCAAACATACTCTAAATATATTACTTGGTGATGACAGTCTTTTGTTCAGTGGGGTGTTCACAGCATGTCGGGCAGTGGAAACATCACTTGTGGTGATATTATATGTCTCAGTAACAGGCCAGACTGTGGGAATTCCCTGGTTTGCTGCCCTCACTCAAATAAGATAATTTGTTCCCTTACATTGATTGACGATACAGTCACTCCCTTGTGGGCAGCTGCAGCTCTACGGACATAAGGTCTCGTTTAGCTGGTTCCATTCTCAAACTGGACATTCTTCTACAAATTATAAACCAAAAGCTAAAAATGTGAGAGAATAGATGTCAGTCTCTTTTCCTTCCGATTTTGCTCTGTCATGGTTTGCACTCTGCCCTCGGTGCTCGTAGAATCCGTGGCTGGTGGCTCCAGCACCAGGCACGCAGCTGAGCAGCCAGCCAGAGATCTGCCCTGACCAGAGGGGGTAAGACCCACTTACAGGGCAGTCTTCTCGGCTCTTATGTTTGAATGTGATATGCATTTGGGGAATTTTATTTTGTGATTTATTTGGTGCTTTAAGGTTTTTTTGCGATTCTATATAAATCAGGATGATCACAAAGGGAAAGAAATCCACAATGCTGAAACTGGAATCATCATGCTATGTAGGAGGGCTATTAGAAGTATATTTAGTTGTCAGGTTTTTGTAATGTTGGATTTTTTTCTAAGGATTAGAATTTTGTGCCTCAGTTTCCTTACTGCACAGACAAATAAGGAAACTGAAAAAACCTTTAATGACATTTTGTTAATGTGTATAGCTAAGGGTCTCTTCTGAGGTACTTATACTAAGTTCATCAGGTTCTACTTGGTCCTATTACTTCACTGTCTCCAATTTGAAAAAACAATCTTAAATATTTTTCTTTCCTAAAATTTTAAAAAGAAATGGGTATGTTTACCTGGAGAGTCCTAATTACTTTTGGGAAAAATTTCCATTAAACTTAAGACTGTTTTAGAACTATTCAAGTTCACGTAGTTATGACACATGCACCCGTTCAAAGTGTGTTTTTTCCTAAATGTCTAACTCCACAAGTGTAAACGTGGACTGAATCTCACTTGCAAGGAAGGAAATAACACAAGAATATGTGATACAACCAGACTACAATTATAAATCAACACAGACATAAGAATAAGACAATGTAAAACAGTTATTAGAAGAGAGTATATTATTCACTTTCAGAAAACAAACTGTAAAATAACAGTGAAGTAGTATTCAGGCCAACACTGGACCACCTGAAAGTTATGCATTCTGGGAAAGGGAATTTAGGAAAAGAAGGTCATGAATTGCATAGCAATGCACCTAATGGAGGTAAATACAAGATCAACATGTCCATTCAAGAATATAATGAAAAAATATTTAAGATACATATTCCATTAGTTCACATGGAATCCCTCAAAATCAAGTTCTTAAACAAGGAAAACTGCCATTAGCCTCAGAGTAATTAGAGATTATTTAAATACAAGTCAAGAGAAAATATTCCATTATTTGGAATATTGCAGGCTACTTTGTACTATGTAATATACATAGAAATTTTAATTTGTTAAATGTTTTGAAAAGTTTAGGAAGGTAAGGTCCCTTTACTATGTTAATATTAGAAAAAATCTTACATATAAATATTGAATCCTGGAGATTAAATGTTAAAAGACATAAAATTGAATGTAAGAGAAATATGTTAGGACACTCTGAAAGTTAAGGGGGAAAAAATGAGGCTTTTGGCCAGTAAGGAGCAATAATCAAACAGAGAGAAGCCCTACTAAGGTGAGGCGTACTGTTTTCACTTATGTGAATGTAGTAATATTAGCCAACTAACCTAACAACAAATTTCTTCTAAATAGCTGATGAAATAATTCCTTGGTATCCAAAGAATTTTCCAGAATGGGAGCTAGTAAAAACTCAATTTCAATAGCAAGAGGTATAAAGATCTGGAGGAGATGTTCTCCTTAGAGCTGAGGAGAAGGCCACATAACAGGAAAGCTCTGCTTTTTTTCATTTGACTTAAAGAGCCACTACTTAAAGTATCGATTTCTCAAATCTTCCAAAAGTTGTTGCGCCCACCTTCCTTTTTGTAGAAGACTTCTTTAAGGGCTCTTAATCCCCATCATGCCATCATGTCCACTGCCCAGCACCCCAAAAAGGATCACTTCATCACTGCTCCACGTCAAACCTATCTCTGCCATAACATTATCATCTGTTATTATGTATTAACAACTAACAAGTAACATTTTTAATAGACTGGGAGCTGCTTGGGGCCAAGGTTCATTATATCCCTATGGTCTCACACACTGCCTGATATCTACTAGGTATGTAAAAACTGTTAATAAAAAAAGTAGAAGTTTAAAGTTTCTTTTGAGTTAGTATTAGCATATAGTCTATGTATTCAGGTATTCGGTATGTATTAGTATTCACTATGTATTAGTATTCAGGTATAGTCTATTATATTCCTTCATAGCATTTTGGACTTTTCCTTCTTCTCCTTTACATATTTGTCATGAAATAATTACCAATCAAATAATTTTAACAGGTGCATTCCCCACATGTTAAGGTACATGAAAGCAGTGATGCCATCTGTTTGGTTCATTGTTGTGAATCTCTAGTGTGTAGGACAACTTAATAGGAAAAAATAATAATTGAGTGAAAGTATAGAATAAATAATAAATAATACAAATTTAAATATAAAATAAATAAAGGGAAATGAATTAAGAGTTAATTCATATTATTTTTAAAGTATCTGCTAGTCTTAATCAACTCATATGTGTGTGCAATACATATACACACATACATGCATATATATTATATAATAAATATATTTCACATATATTATATATAATTATTACATAATATAGATTATAAGTTATATAGCCTTGGACAATTATGTCATTTGTAGAGCTCAGCACAAAATGTAATGTGGAGTCCCTTGTTGGGAGCCCCCCGACCTGGTTTCAGAAGCTGTAACGCCCCGTGGTTAAGGGTGAGTGAGAGACCTTGGGACCATAATCCACTAGGGAGACAAAGCTTATCTCCCTGGCAGGGGTGCTGCCTCTGCCCCCTTTTATTTCACCCTTCCTGGCTCCTAGTGGATGACCGGTTAGCCAATAATGGGTAAGATTCCTCAAAGGAGGGATGACCTAAGACAGACATGGTCATGAAGGGACCTTCAGGGAAGGACTTGGGTGGCTATAGAAAAAGGGAGTGATAGACCCTTGCCCCTTGGCTTTGACAAAGCCTGAGTCCTCATTCTGTCTGTGAGAAGTCTCCTAATCTCTTGGATGCCTTACTTCCCCTGCCTGAGTTAAGCCTGAAACAATGCTGGAGAGCCTTGCAGCCCTGGGCAGGAATGGGTGGTTCCCCAGGGGGATCAGGTCTAAGAAATAAAATCCTGCATAAAATCCTATGAAACCTACATTGCTGAGAATACCCTCAATTTTCTGAAAAGGGTCCATGCATGAAATGAGTTTGTTTCCCAAAGTTTTATAGTCCTTTAGCTAAGTGACTCTGACTCAGAATAAGCCCTCATAGTTCTTTGTATGTTATCTACTGTTTGATCCTTACTGCATCACAATGATTGATGAGCTGTACCTCTATTCCTATGCAAATTGAACCCAAAAAAAGCCCATTGAGGAAAAGGCCACTGGCCCTTCTTCTTGGAGAGATCAGCCCCATTCCTCCCCAAGCAGATTGTGTCTTGGTAGACTTATTCTCATCTGTGGTGGATGGAGAGGACCTTGTGGCAGAGCCCCTCCACAGTCCCTTATTCATAAAGCAGAAAAAATAATACCTTAAAATTACTAATATATAAAGTTCTTTTCTTTCTTTTGGTATTTCTCTCCTGGACTGTCATGCTGCTTTTATTTCTTAGTTAATGCATTCTACATAGAGAAAATATAAATTTTAAATTACTTTTTTAACTTAAAAAAATTTAGGTTAAGTTTATTAGGGTGACATTGGTTAAATTTTTTAATTATTATAAATCGTACTGTTAATTTTATATTGTGCAAAGCCAGTTAAAAATGCAACTATAAAAATCTTATACAGAATAACTGAAATTACATTGTTATTTTAATTTTGTTAATTTATTGTTATTTTATTTTATTTTTTGTTATTTTAATTTTGTAGCTCAGGCATTCATACGTACTTTGTTATTGTTAGAACAAAGAATACTCTTCATAAAACTAACTTAACTGTTTTACTTCACTTCTTGGCATGCACACATTCTTCCAACACTCTATTTGTGGCTCACCTATATGGAAGAAAAGACTGAAAGGAAAGGGAACTCTAGGCTTCCCTATATTTTTTTACTTCTATAACAGTGACTTCCATCACATGCTTACCTTATACTTGCTTTGAGTCTTCCTGAACTCCCACACACCATGAATCCATAGAATTCTGTGTTGATGAGAAATCACAAAGGCTACATAGAAATGTGATGTGAGGAATGATGGACACATATATTGTTCATTTATTCTTTGCTCACCTGCATGTTCTATTATCCCATCAAACTCCATTTATAAAACACAAGTTCTAAGATAAAATTATTAGGAATTGAAAATGAGACAACAGAGCATTAAAACAATCACAGGTCCCCTTGGAGGGCGAAGCCCCATGAGACTTGCACAGTTGTGCACTGATGAAGCCAGCCTGTATGGGGTCTGTCTTGCCCTTTACACAAGAACTCCATCTGTCAGACTAAGTTAATGGTGAAACGTCGTGAATGTTACTACCATCAGGAGGCAGGTGACAAGTTTGCCTTAAGTTGAAACATGAAGACTGATTGTTGATCACTTAAGTTTGTGTCCAAAAATAATGTTATCTTTGTGACAGTGGAAAGGAATGCTAATAAGGTGATTGCCAAGAATCTTGCAAATTTTAAACTTATATGGAGTGATCTGTGGGAATATAATCAGATAAAAGGCTCTTTTACAGAATACTTTATTTCTAAATTTTTTTTAAAAAGGGTTTTCAAGCTTTTGGACAGTGCTCTATCAGGGAATCTTGAAATCCAATTATTAGGTTGCAGTCAGTCATAATTTTTTTAATAATGAAATAGACTAAAAGAGAGTAGAAAATCAGAGTGCTACACATATAGCAAAGATGTGTATAAGTTTATGAAACTTTTGTTTCATACATATGAATATACATATTATGAATGTAATATAAGATGTATTTCTTACTGTGTTCATCATCAAAAAGCCATTGTAAAAAACTGTGTCTTCAGATGAAGCCTATGGCTTTTAAATTCAGAAACCATCTTTCCACAGTATAACAAAGGTTAATTTCAGAAAAGGAAGATCACATTCATATAAGTAACCCTGAAAATTATTTTCTACAAAAATCTGGTCTTTCAAAGCTTAGATTCCAATTGAAGACTATGTTCTCTAGGGTTTGTAGATATAATATACCCAGCAAGTCTAATATTTGTAACATCCACCAAAGACTGGGCATTTGGATACAAATAAAAAACACATTTATTCATTTCCATTATGTGATCCTTATAGTAATCTTTAAATGGATAACATCAGTCCTCATTTATAGGCTGATAAAGATAGAACCCAAAGAATTAAAATAATTTGCTCAGTTCCACGTCTTATTATTGGCAAAATTGGACTTGGAACCTAGGTTGTCAATGTCAAAGTCCAGCATTTAAGTCCCCAGAGGTGTTATAATCTTATAAAAAATGTTGAAAAGATTAAAATTAAAAAGGAAAACAATATAACTGATATACAAAAATCAAGGTTTGATTGTGTTACAGTCTAGTGAAATATAATTCAATTTCAGACTCCATTTTCCCACTGAACCGTACCGTAGCTAATCGGCAATATTCCTTTGTGAATCAGAGCCTCAGCATTTGCATTTTCTTGTGGTTACATTATAAGAAATAATGTGCAATGTTTTGATTTCTTTGTACCCACAATCTAAGCCATTCAAAAACAACAAAATTCCACACAGGAGGAGGAAAAAATAAATCTTAGAGAATTTTGGAAAGAACAGTATCAACTTTTAATAGCAATCATAAGAAAATCATCTACAATCGTATCAAATATCAGGTTTCCAGCACAGGAAAGGAAAACTGCAGTACCTGCCATTTTAAATTACTCCCTGTCATGTTTTTATTCCTCCTCCTCCCCTGGGATGTTAACGTCTTGAAGAAATATGTGTGCACTCTGAAAGTATTTCCTGAAATCAGTGCATTCCATATGTTCCTAGGGAAACAAATTATTCACTCTGTGGGTCATTCCTGGCGACATTTAGATCTTCTAATCAGTACATTTAGGCCCTAGGTACTTTATATTTTCAAAGGTCTCTTATGTAGACCTACATAAGATGCAAGAAATATTTTCATTGACTTTAAATACTCCCTTAACCTAAAAGAATATACATGAACATATATATAGTCTCTTCCATACATACTTGCATACACAAAAACATACAAATATATGTCCTTTATAGTTTAACTATATTAAACATTCATTTAAGAAAACTGAGACAGATTTTCAGACTAAGTAAGTGATAGTCTCAAAAGCAAAGGAAAAACTATAAATATGCAAGAAAAGTGCCACCACTAAATCTATCTTTATAACAACAGTATGTGTTTCTTCTTCATTTAGGATATATACTCTGCCTTTCAAAGGAATGCAAATTACTTTTTGTTGAACTCGGGAGAGAAATTAATTCCTATCTTGCCACCCAATCTCACTCAGTGTAAAATCATTTATTGATAACGGGGATTTGGTAGA
This sequence comes from Carollia perspicillata, assembly GCA_004027735.1. Classification (NCBI taxonomy): domain Eukaryota; kingdom Metazoa; phylum Chordata; class Mammalia; order Chiroptera; family Phyllostomidae; genus Carollia; species Carollia perspicillata. The sequence continues at coordinate 16,977 of PVKM010000298.1, read as the reverse complement.
AGGCAGATTTTTATATTAGGAAGTGTTATTCCAACAGAAGAGCATCAAAAAGAGAAAATAATGGTCACTTTTTCCTCATTTTTTACTGTGTATGATGTCTGTCTGGAAAAAGTTCAGGCATTGTTAATATAATGAGAACTGTTTGCATGACAGCGATGTAACCTGGAAGTCAAGGAAGGTGGACTGAAATGCGCATACATGAACAATGATGACTTCACTGTACTAGTCAGTGTGGGCAGTAGATACCATTGAGTGAGCATGTGTACTGGGTGGCCATTGCATTCAAAATGACTGAGTGAATAGAGCAAAAAAACTGCAACAAATTTTACATTAAGCTTGAACATTCCTTCACAGAAATTACTTGGATGATTCAGAAGGCTTTCAGAGATGATGCAATGAGTGCAGTGCAGATAAAGTGTGCCACAAATGCTTCAAAGGTGGTTGAGAATCTGTTGAAAGTGATCCGTGTTCTAGAAGGCCTGCAACAAGCAGAACACCTGAGAATGCTGAACATACTGTACAGGCTGCAATCAACAAAGATCGAGGGCTGACAGTGCAAGCACTAGAAGCTGATCTGGGGATTCCAAAAACTACTGTGTCCAATATTTTTGACATAGGATCTTAGCATGAAAGATGTCATGGCAAAATTTATCCTGTGGCTTCTGCTACCAGAGCAGAAGGAAGGTTGTGTTGCAGTTGTTAATGACTTGATTCAAATCGCTACCAATGAACCAGATTCCCTCAAGAAGATCATAACCAGAGATGAATCATGAGGTGTTATTGTCCTATGTACATTGTTTCCTGTATCCTTTATCTTCTTCAATAAATGTCTCTATTTTTATATTACATGGCTCGGTACTTTCTGGATATACCTCGTATAAATAGACAGCTCACAGATTTATACTCCTGCCCATGCCTCTTCCCCAAACTACTTGTGTATAGACATATATCCAACTGCCTGTTCAGAATTTCCATGTAGATGTCCAATTAATTTCATAAACACATATATATATCCAAAACATATATGTATCTCCAAAACATATATATATATCCAAAATGAACTCCTGCTACTCTCCTCCAAACCCTTCTCCTTTGACGATCATTATCATCTGTGTGAATAACAACCTCATCCTTTCCCTTCCACAAGACAAAAAGCTTTGGTGTCATTCTTAACCCCTCTCTTCTTCTTATCACCAAATCCAACATTTAAAAAAACCTTGGTGGCTTCACCTTCTGAGTAGATCCAGAGGCTGACCAGTTATCACCACCCCTTTCCCTACCACTTTTTTCTAAATCAACATTGTCTCCCTCTTGGATTATTGTAAAATCTTCCTAAAGGGTTTCTATTTCCACACTTGCTTCCATGTAGTCCTTTCTTTAAAAGATTATCAGAGTAACACTCTTTGCTCTAAACTCCAAATATGTTTTGCTTCAATGGGTCTATCTCACTTGGCATAAAATCCCAAATCTAGACAGTGGTCAAATAAGCCCCACGTTGCCTAGTTGCTGCTTGCCTCTGATATGTACTCATCTCCGAGCACTCTCCCTTCACTCCCTCTCTTCTAACCGCACCAATGTCTTTGTTATTTCCTGAGGACTCTAGTTAAGTACTCCCCTCATCCTAGAAAATGATCCCAGCTCCTCCCTCTTTCACCCCATTCCATGGCTAACCAATCATCTCCTTAATCGTTCTGCTTCTGACTATACTACTTAAAATTATAAACCCCTCCCTGCCTCACATCCTTTATCTGCCGCCTTACTTTTATCTACACAGCACTTTCAAAGTCTAAAATCTGTGTAAGTTTTATTGAGTGTCTCTGCTAACTAAAATGTCAGTTCTTTGAAGATAATTCTTTTTTCTCTTTCATTGCTGTTTCACCAGCCACATGGAAAAAAACAAATGAACGAATAAAAGGGTGAATAACAAATGAAAAACTGGTATTTTTGGAATTGAGCTGGAATAAAGATGAGAGACTGGGTCAATATTTGCCAATTAAAAAAACCCATTCATTCTCTTTTATGAATACCCAAAAGAGAGATTTCTCCTCTTAAGGGAACAAAGTTGGAGATAAACAAATTTAGATTGTGGGTGAGGTGGGAAAAGAATAGTAGGAGGCAAGTAGGCAAACCAAAGATGGACTTGTTGCACACAGGTGGATAAAGGAAAAAGTATGAAATGTGACTAATCTGTATATCTAATCTTTTGGAAAAGGAGGAGTTTGCACTAAATTATTTCCAAATCCTTGGCCAAAGTTCTAGAATTCTATAAAGAAAATAGACAGATGCCAGCAAACATAGGGATAAAGACAGTTATTAAAGATCTGACACTGACATTTTCTCTAAATTTTCTGGCAGTGAAGGCAAAAAACAAAAACAAAACATGTTGTGTTCAATAGGTATTTGTTCATTTGTTTGTTTTGCTAAAGAAAGCATGCAGTTCACTCCACAAAGACAAATTTCATCTTAAAACTAAATAAATGCAAATTTGCTATATAGGTTCTCTAGTGAATAAGAGAGTAAGCAACATCTTAAACTGCAATTTAACAAAATATACACATACATACATATATTTACATAAAATTGATGATTCTTTTATGAGCTCTCTCAAAATGCAAAATGCCTAATATTAAATAAATATATGTCAAGCCCCGCTGGATACATAGTAATGTACTCTGTATGTCTCTCAATTTCAAGCAAATCTTCATCATTTTCTGCTCCATGACATCCCTACTTTGTACTATGGCTTGTCTTGGACATCTTAAACAAATACAAAGCACAAAAAAAAATTACAGATTAGAAAGAATTGGGGTGAGCTACAAATTGTTCGGCAGTGCCTTTGGAGGAAAGGTTGTTGACATTCTATCACAACGTTTTAGATACTTTTAGAATATTAAGATTACATGCCCAGAAATGCAGCCTTGCTGGAAGTCATGTGTCTGAATTGATCTTTACCTTTGGTTTCCTCAACCTGAAGTTACTGCTTTGTGTTTTCGTTCAGATAACTGACAGCTGCTGCATGTAGATACTCTGACCTATAGAGATTTAATCTGTTTTTCCAGCTTCATTGAGGAATAATTGGTAAATAGAATTGTACATATATAAAGTGTACGACGTGATAATTGATATACATATACATGATGAAATGATTCCCAAGACCAAGTTAATTAACACATGCATCACTTCATAGTTAACATTTTCTTGTAGTCAGCATATTTCAGATGTACTTTCAACAAATTTCTAGTATACCATACTGTATTGTTAACTATAATCAACATACTGTACATTAGATCTCAGAACTTATTCTTCTTATAGCTACTTTTTTTGTATCCTTTGACCTAAATCTCCCTGCCCTTCCCCATCTCTCCAACCCCTGGCAACCACCATTCTACTCTGTTTCATGAGAGCAGCTACATTTTTTTAATCTCATATTTAAGTGATGTCATACAGTATTGTCCTTTGTTGTCTGGCTTAGTTCACTTAGCATATGCTGTGCAGGTCCATCCATGTTTCCACAAATGGCAGAACTTCCTTGTTCTTTAAAGCTAAATAATATTTCCATTACATTCCTTTACACTGTATTTTATTTATCCATCCTTTCAGAGACTTGTAGGTTGTTCTGTATCTTGGCCATTGTGACTAATGGCACAGTACACGTGGGAGTGCAGATATGTCTTTGATGTACTGATTCCATTTTCTTTGGATATATATCTGGGAGTAAGATTTCTGAATCACATGTTGTATCTATTTTCACATTTTTGAGGACCTCTTTAGTGGTTTCCATAGTGGCTGTACCAATAATCATCCCTAGCCACAGTGTGCAAGGGTTCCTTTTTCTCCACATTCTGGCCAACATTTGTTATTTCTTGCCTTTTTTGATCCATCTTAACAGGTATGAGGCGATATCTCACTGTGTTTTGATCTGCATTTGCCTGATGATTAGTGATACTTAGCACCTTTACACATACCTGTTGGCCATTTGTATGCCCTCTTAAAAAAAAAATGTCTATTCAGTTTTTTGTTCATTCTTTAATGGGATTATTTGGAGGGTCCAACGTTATTGTCATCTGCTATCTTTGTTGCAGATGTTTGTCAATCTCCAGTCCTGTCTCGTTCATTGAATATTTTAATCATCTCCTGGAGAGTGTCTTTCTCTTTGCCACTGACTCAGTGTTGTGTTTGATTATTTCAATACCCATGCAACACCTAGTCACTTGGCTCATTGACTACCCACCCACTGTGCAGTGTTCCTGAACCGTAATTTTGAACTGAAGTAAACTATGTAATGTTTCCCAATTATGTCCTGTGTTGTCCAGTTTCAGAAGATTCACTTAAGCTCTTTTTCCTGTTATGGAACACCATCCTCTTTCATCTCTCTGGAAAACTACTACTTATCAACAATTACCTGCCATAAATGTCATTTTTTCATGCAGTCTTTGTTGATCTTCTTTCTGCAAATCTTGTGTAATTCTTATGAGATTTACTTTTTATTCCCTTTTTTTCCATATTTGTATCTTATTCCCTATGTTTTATACAGGTGTTTGTTGTTATTATAAGCCCTTAGAAAGCAAGGGCTGCTTCTTACCCATGGTGGAATTATTGATTAGTCTAACACAGCCAATTTCCTATGCTCATCAATTCTTGTTTAATTGAAGAATTATAACTTTGTCATGATTGTTAATAGATGAAATGATTTAATCTCAATAGAATACTGTTTTCCTTAAAGAATATAGAACTACACAAAGGGCTGGAGCAGTATCTTTTTTGGATTCTGAGTACCTATAACAATGATTTTATATTCAAATAATTTTTGTTGAGTGAATAATATTTTTTTCTGTTTTTGTAAGTCAATTTTCTATGCCTAAAATATGTAAAGCAAGACATCCCCACTCAGGAAGCAAACAACCTACAAAAGTCTTCAGAGAGAACAATAATCCTGAGCGAGTCTCTAAAATTGTAATTCAAAATGTTGATTCATCATAAGAATCATCTTTAGGATATTTTAAAAGTAGGAATGTTTAAGCCACATCCCATTCATAGTAATTAGAACCTCTGCAAGGGAAACCAGCCATCTGAATAATTTACAACCTGAGAGTGGGATAATTTTGGAAACACTTCTTGTAGGAGACATGGGTGAGAGCAGGTTTCATCTCTTCCTAGTAGATATGACCTGTCTGTTCCATCCACAGTGATTATATATGATATATTTGTTTAAATCTGAATGTTTGTAATGTTTACACTGAATAAGCAATTGCAAAATGTAATTGAATAAATCTGCAGGTTTCAATAATAATTACAGGTAGGTATAGGAAATATGTGTAAGTCAATGTGAACAAACTTCACTTAAAATAGATTAGTATAAATTTATAATGTAATTTTTGCATGTGAAAAAAATTCTAATTTAGTTTTTTTTCTTAAGATTTCTCAAATACAAAAAGACTAGGAAATGTTAACATGTACTTGATATTGTCTGGTTTTGGCTCGTCATGTATGATTATATCATATGAATAGGTCCAAGCCCAGCAGAGAGAATCCAGCAATGTAAAAGTACTATGACATCAAGAAAGATTATTTAAGGTCTTACAAGGTAGTCAGTTGAAATTTCTGTTTGTCCATTTTTGGGTTAAACACAGTATAATAATACTAACTTTTACTTAGCTAATCTGTATCTCCTCCATTATCAGAAAAAAACTGAGCAGCCACACCTTGTTTTCAGAAAAAGATTTAATAACTGAGAACTGGAGTTTGAAATGTCAAGTTATATTTTTCACATTAAAATTAACAGCAGTAAGCAAGGGACAAAAGCACTAGACATTGTTGAGTCAAATGCACTAACTGTATTACTGAATTGCTATGGGAAAAACAAAAGTTGTCCTGTTAAATATACTGCGTTTAAATACTGGCAATAATTTTGTTGAAAAAGTAATTAACAAAAATAATAATTAAAGATGAAGGTGAACCCCTGCTTTAAGAGTGTTAGGCATTAGAAACTCTGACCTCTAAAGACAGAATACAAACTATTCACAAAAATAATTTGAGTATCAAAGCACCATAGCAGGCCCTCAGGAGAAAAAAAAATGGATGCTACACTATCCATTTATGATCTAAAAGAGAAGGCAGAAATAAAAAGTAAATATTTTTATTAAACATCTATTACATAGTTTTTCTAATCTAAGAAAACTTCTTGTGGGCTTTTGTAACCATAAGAAATTTTAAGGAAAAGAGAAAATTTGGTTGGGTTTGAATAATAAATTGAAAGCTAGTAAGGCATGGGAAAGCTTTCTAAGAAGGGTTCTGAAGCAGTATACACCAGTTTTTGCAATCACAAGACTCTGGGTCCATTGAGAGTCATGTGATATTTGTGAGCTAGTTAACCTTCATAAACCTTAGGTTTCTCATCTGGAAAACAGGGAAAATACCAATACCTATATATCTCTTATGATTATAGAAAACATAAAATGAAAGAATGACTATAGAAGTGCACTGGAAACTGCAAATAGTCATGAATGCACTTCAGGTGCTTTTTAGGTGGGAAAATGATGTGAGAAAGACCCCAATGCCCCTCTGAGTTTGGTACACAGAGGGAGGAGTGCTGACAGCAAGCAAGCTAACTTGGTTGGAGTGGAAAACTTATTGGGATTAATGTGAAGTCAAGTTACGTAGACATAACTAGGATCAACTGATTCTGCTAGCAATCTTCAAAATCTGTTTGGAGTTATTTTAGCAGGCATTAAGGACAAAAAAGGCAAGTCCAAGCTGATTTTTTTCCTGCCAAAACTATTCTGATGAATCAAAAGAGTAGAAACCAATGAAATAGTAAATAACTGTAACATTTCAGAAATGATTTGACAGCAATTGGTGCTAGAATACTGGCGATCATAATGGAAAGGAAGGGCTGCATCTCTTGGCTTTGTGATGACAGAATTCACTTGGCAGAGTAGCTGACTGGTTGATAAAGTGAGATGTTCCAAGAGGTACCTAGATTTCATATTGTTGCTGGCCATGAATGGAAATGGAATATGAGAAAATAAAATTACTTGAAATACCCAAGGAAGTCAAGAGCCAAAGAGGCAAGAAAAGAACAAAGAGAACTGGCAAAGTGATAACTGTTTAACCACATTCAGATACTTAGAAAAATAAATGTAAAATTTGGGTAAGATAGAAGTACAATTTTAAGTCATGAGTATAAAGTTGATATGGAAATGCTAAGAAACATTTATGTATTTGTATAAGAGAAAGGGACATAGATACACCTATGTATAAGGGAGTTAGTGAGAATAAGAATGCATAGTAAATGGATGAAAGATGAGAAATGGGGTAAGAGGTAAAAATTACTACTCTTCCAGTTATTTTAGTAATTTAATTTTTTTATAATATTAAAATAAAACAATATCATTTTCTCTTTTATTTCAGAGGTGTAAAATACCCAAAGTTTGCTTTAGGAATTCTGTATTTTGCAACAAAATTTTAAAAATTAATCATACCTACAAAATGACAAAGTTTGAAGAAACTTCATGAGAATCTACCCTAATTCTTCCATTTTACAGATGAAATAAGATATGGACACATTAAGGAAATAGAATATGCAAATAATTCATAGCTTTAGAGTAAGACTGGCTTTTAACAATAGTTTCTAGGTTGGATTCTTTGATTCTCAGCCACCTCATCTATAAATGGGGGTAATTATAATACCTACTTGATAGAATAGTTAAGATGATTGAATAATTTAATGTATATAATGCACTAAACATAGTGCTTGAGCCAGAGCAACTATTCAATAAATGTTATTGTCATTACTGTTATTATCTTCAACATCATCATTGCTAATACCGTCATCATCATCCTTGTTATTAAGGGCTAGTCAGAGGCAATACTCAAACTCAGGCTTCATGAGTCCTAGCTTAGTATTTTTTCACTTTCATTTCAAGGTACTCCACAGAATTTCAAGTGAATGGTATTGAAAAGGACTATGGTTTGAAAAATGCCTTCTTCTTGTGTATCTCTGTTAATGATGGACATTCTGCTTCGGCAAACATCACCATATAGATATTTCCAGAACCTTATCCTTACCACAGTTGGGATGAGGGCTCTGATAAAAAGGCAGTAGTAACTCTCCATCACAACTACAAATCACAATATTACAGAACTGAGACAAATACACAAACATTTGAAGACAAATTGAAGTCGACATTTTTCATAAGTCTGGCTGTCTACGGAAAAACTATTCTCTAATCCTTTTACATTCTTCCATAGTAACTGACAGTGATGCCTTCGATTTGCACAGGATTATACAGTTTTTAGAAAAGCCTTCAGTCACATCTTTCCATTTGATTTTCGCACACTGTTCTATAGTACAAAAAGCAGATATTATTATTCTTATTCTATACGTAAGGGCAATAAAGGTACAGACTGACTTGCTTAGGATGACCCAGTTGGTAAGTTAGCAGTTGAGTCTTCACTCACAACCAGAAAGTCTGCCTCCAAGTACATATGTGCTCTTCCTACTGCAGGGAGCACACTCCCCTGAGCTTCATTTCTACATATATAGACACTTAATTATTTATGAGACTAATGAAAAAAGTGATTTTTATTTTCATATTTCATTCAAGCACATAAAAGTTGCCAAGTGAATGCTCAGAGTAAATGAAGTGCACTAGCAGCCTGTGCAATAGTAGATCTACAGAAATATCAGTCCCCTCTTCTGGAGGGTCAGTTGCACTCCTGCTGGAGAGAATTAGATACCTGTGAAGATGGAGATAAGAATCTTTCCTTAAGGCCTAGAAGCATACATAGTAAGCTTTCCTTTCCAGTGTGTGTGTGTGTGGTGGGGGGGTGGTATGTGAAATACAACAGAGCAAGAAGGAAGCAAGCAATGGTCATCTTTCTAAGTTGTTATCAAGACTTCTGTGCAACATCTGATTCTGCAATCTGTCATTGCCCAAAGCCAAGAAATGAAGAAACAGTGGGAGTCAAACCCTTTGTAGAAAGTAGTGGAGTTGTTGGGCACTTTGTTCCCTTCTTTCTGCCAAATGAGATGGGTCTCTGGCAGCAACACTTTGAATAAATCGTGAAAACAGTTCTAAGGGCCAAGAAATTACTTCATAAGGGAGAGAGAGGGAGAAAGAGAAGGAGGCACTGGATCCCTGGAGCAATCAATTTATGGGCTGCGGTATGAGATTTGATTATCTTTATCTGATTTGTATAACTTCAAATGCTATTGTTCACCTTTTAACCTGATGACCTGTCTTTCTATATTGGTTATGAGTTCATTTTCTCCCAAGTAATTCAGTATGCATTTGATCTACATTGCTTAAGAATATTATCCTCTCTTATGTTAAGTAGTATTGGCTTTCATTTTTTAATTCTTCAATTCTGATTCATGTTTCAATATCAAGCTAAAATAATCACAACAGGTAATGGTGGAAAAAATGTTGAATTTGACATCGGGAGACCTGAACTGAGATCTAGGCTTTGTCATTAATTAATTGTACAACATCGATCAAGCTGTGTTTCTCCCGGGAGCTCAGTTTTGTCCTTTGTTCAGGAAAGTGTTTTAATTTCTAAGGATGGAATATATTCTATAATTCTATGACTTTCTGACTTCCAAAGAATCCACAACATTGCCTCTGTTGCCAAACACCAAGGTAACCATATTCAATACCTGCAGTGAAAGCCATGTTTTAATCCAAAGTATTCTAATCCAGGTGAATTAAATACACAGAAACAAAATATGTGAAAAGTTTATGAATTCGTTCATATCTTACTTTAGTTTACAACATAAAAGAATATACAAAATAATATGGAAACAGAAAAATATCAAAAAGTTAAAAGGAGGAAATTGTGAGGTGATCAAGGCCAAGAGGTAAGATAGACCAGAGCTGTGCAGATGGACATGATGTGATACTGTCGTTCACATTGACCTTCACATCAGTCTGCACACTGTGTTTTCCTGTGCTTAAATATAACAAAAGTTTGTGTGAAGTAGTAAAATTACAGTCTTTATTATTTTCAAGATTTTATTTTTTCAAGTATTTGTGGGTTTTTTTTTCTTTCAAAATATTCCAACCAGGAGAAGCCCTGATATACACCCGACCTCCTACGTCCCAGATTATATTTGAGGCGCTCAGGGCTGGGCAATTCTATATGTCTTGGGAAAATCATGTATTCTCTCTAATTTTTAATGTGTACATAGCTGATCCATACTGCAAGAGGTTTTAAATTCACGGTCTGAATCTTTATTGAAATGGTTTTCAAAATATAACTCCCAGGAGTATACTACTATATGATTCTTTTGACTGCACTGTCAACTCAGAAGACACAAATCAAGTAAAAGCTTGGTGACCATCTGGTGGGAATCATACAGAGGGTGTTCATGCTTTGGGTAGAGTCTGGCTTCTTTTCATGAAAGCTGGTGAAAACTGGGTGTGGACTCCAACCCTGTGGACTAGTTCTGAAGCACGAGACATAATCCAGGAGGCCTGGCTGGATGAGATTTGTTTTGCAGAGCACTAGACAGCAGATGTAAACCAAAGACCAAGCACCAGTATTATCGCAGAGATTGTTGGTCACTATCAGGGGAATATTACTAGATGGAAGATCCAGGGAACAAATGTAAAGACATAGACAGGAAATAAGGCAAAAAGTCAGAAGCTAAAAAGATCATGAGCAGGCCAGAAATCAGAGAAGGTGGCATGTAGTGAAATGTTTATGATACTACTATCTTGCCTATGAATAAATGAAGTAATTCTGTTGGGACCTTTATAAAAAATTATTTTGGATGTTGAATGGTAGGTCAATTGGTCCACTTGAAGAAAAAGTAGGCTGGATACTTACCACCACAGCTATCCAGTAGAGAAGACAAAAATGTCCAACCCTCCCAAGATATTCTGGACCCTCTGAAGCCAACTTAGCACCATTGCTCTGATGGAATAAAACTAATAGGTTTCTCAGACCACTCAATAATTTAACTGTACAATATCTAGAGAAGAGTCATGTTTTCGTCAAATTTTGTTGGGTAGACAATTTGCCATGGCTCTCTTTCATTTTTCCACTTCTTGTGAGCAGAGGCACTTTCTGTCGTTTTCCCAGACTATCTTTATAAGAATGTTTGTAAAATGAAGAGCCTTGAAAGATAAAGACAGCATTTCCCACCAAAGCAAAAAGCAGGCTTGCCTACTGTCTGTATAATAAAAAGTATGTTTATGGTTACTATCTACTGTAAAAGATTCAGATTGCCCAATCTCAGGACCCCTCTCCTTTCATACCACGCCTCTGCATAGGCAGGCATTACGCTCTCTTTGCACTGTCTTATGAGAACTGGGGTGTCAGGAGCCAGCACAGGAAAGTGCTGATGCTCTGGCTATGACTGATAATATGGTTGTTTTTCTTTTCTTTTTTTTTCCCGAGGCAGGAATCTTGTGTCTTCTGCCAACATCTATGAAAATGCAACAAGATAACATTTTAGCCTGCAAAAAGAGTATAAAATCTCAAATAAGGTAAAAATAATTTAAAAATAACTTACTTGTAAAAGAGCTACTATAAGAGAGACTCATCTCTGTTAACTGCCTCAGAGTAAGAAGTGACACTTTACCATTGGCTTAGGATAACTTCAAGGCTGGACAAACCACTGTATGTACTTCGTGTCATGTTTAAATTATTAGATTTGTTTTGCAGAGCACTAGAGCACTAGTTATATTGGCTTTATAGAACTTTATTAAAAAGCCTATGCATCTATTAAAAATAAATCCATTAGTACCTAAAGATGCATTAAGTACATTGTCTATCCTAAGTGATAAGATATATCCCATTCCCCTAAATAGGATTAAAGTGTTTATAACACTTTATAACGCTTAATTGATAAACTTTAACTTTGAGTTTCACTTCTGTTATCCTTCATCTTTGCTCCAATTCACACTTAGTTTATATTTGTATCTTCAGGATGTTTAGTACATCTGCCAATCTCAAATGGTTATAATTTATAATTGAATGGTGCCTGCATAGTTTTTTCAGTTATCACACCCATAATATTTAATTTTTATCCAGGCCAGCACTGTAAGCCTTTTATGAAAAACTGTAGGAAATATGAATCATATCTCCATGGTATTCTTTATAGAGCCACCTTGGAATGTTTTAATTCGTTTTTTAATGTTACCTTCATTATATTTAGATTAGGGCAGTCATCCTAAAATATAGTTTGAGAAAGATGCCAATAGAGAGGATGAAGGATCTTAATATGTAAATAAAAGAGAAGAAACAAAATGTGGAGACTTAAGTTGAATTTCAGGCAAAGAGGTAAAGAGATTAGTAAATTCCAGAGAAGCCCCCTGATGGGAGGAAACAGAAGAAGCATCAGAGGTGACCTGAGGCAGACGTGCTAGTATACCCTAAGCCGATTCCGTTTTATCACTTTAATGTTCCAAACAGCTCAGTCGATACAAAGGCACCACCCTATGCACTTCAGCAAATCCTTGCCAGCACTCAGTAAGTTTCAGTTTAAGCACATCACACAGATGTTTACGTTCAGTAGGGAAATTTGAGAATTTCCACCAGGATATGCAAAAATTGAGTCTGGAAGTTTGTGGTCAAACAAGTCCTCCTACTCAAAAGCAAAGGCAATACTGCTTTAAAGAACAAAAGGTATTCGGTGGGGACAAAAGGCCTGAGAGGTTTCAGAGATGATGGGAAATAGTGCACACACCCCAGCTAATCCATACTGTGACTTAAGCTCTCTTTCTGGCCACACCAAATTGGCCAAAACCAGGTTTATGTGCCTACTTAGTGTCACAAAAAGAGAAATTGTTTATTTCAATAACTACACACTGGAATTCATGGTTTCATTTTTTTCAGGACTGCATGATAGGACCCTGGGTAAGTAGGATTCTTATTTCTATTGATGGAAGTTTTCCCATAGAATTCAGCTGGGTATATCTTAAACTGTAGTTTTTCTTTTAGTTTGTAATTTTTATGTTCCACTATTTATTCAGTAAAAGTCATTGGTCACCTACTGTATTTAAAGCATTTCTCTCAGCAGAGAATACCAAATGATGAACAAAACAAAATCCTTGCCCTAAAGGAACTTAAAGTGGGCAGTTATCTTTGGAAACAGACCATCACAGAAGCAAACACACATTGCCACTCTAACAAAAATATTTAGGTTGTTAGCTGGTTTAACTTGCTATATGTATTAAGTGATTTGACCTATCAGAATAAAAGACATTTTATAAATATTAATACATACACAGACATATATATATATATATATATATATATATATATATATATACATAAAATTGTTACTATGCCTTTGCCAAGTTGAAAGTGAAGCAAAATTGCAAGTGGCTAAACTCATTCTTGTCATAGATTTTTTTTAAATTGTAAGGTATTAGAAGCATAAAGACTAGCTTGGGTTAAAAAAAAATAACAGTAGTAACTTCGTTTTTTCTACAACCACTATAATCCCCATTCTCTAGCCATGCATCCAGCACTTCGACTTGGTCACTCTTTTCTGCCTGTGTTAAAGAGCTGCTACATCACCCTCATCTTATTGTGAGTTCACTGCCATCATGAGTTGCTTTAAAAAAAAATGATGCAAAGAAAGTAATCTAAAGAAAGCTTCAGATAGCATGTCCAGGATAGAGATAATGTAAGTGTTGAAAATCCATCCTGTAGCCATCAGATAGAATCAGACAATCACCTGATTTATTTATTCTTGGGGTTCACCCTTATGACAGCCATCTATGTTGTCATATACAGGATAATTATCACATTGACATGTCAAGCCATAGACAACTGCCACTAAGAAATCTGCCAAATGTCAAATGCCAAAAATGTTCATGCTTAACCTGCCTGGGGTCAAATAGCCCATAGTGTTTATTCATATTTTCAGTTTACAGGATTAATTCATAAAAATGTTATCATGTTTTATTGGTCTAATAACTGTTCTGAGACTGTATTGCCAATAATATCCCTTCTTATCTCGGTAGCCTCACTACCGAGTGAGATGGATGGGTCAACACTGACCAAATGTCTCCATAGATGACTAGGACAGGACCAAGTATCAAGGACATTTTGGACAGGACCAAATTTCCACTGATCAGAAAACCTCCAAAATGCATCAATGCAACAAACCCACCCACTTTCTTCTTAACACCCATGAAATATAAAGAAAATCATATATTCGTGAAAATTGTGGCCCCTAAAAATTTCTGATTTCTGGCTTCACTTGGGTCTACAGTGTATCACTTGGCCCCAGTCTTGCCTCTCCCTCATGTTGGCTCATATTTCCCACCTTTTCCGTAGGCTCTGTGCTCTGCCCCACCCACTGTAGTCCCAGCAGAAGATTTCTTCCAAATTACCTCCCTACTGTGTTTTTAGTTGCACATTCACAGTAAGCTTCCTAAAATGTGATCCTTCCCTCCATTTGCTTTGTTGATGTTCTGGAAAAACAGTGATCATTTCTTTCCAGGACTATTGCAACTTTCTAACTGATTTATCTGCCTACAGTCTTGTCTTCCTCCATCATCTGCCCTCTTATATACAACATTATTCATCCACTCTAATCCTACTTTCATATGCTGGTAACTCCCAAACCCACATCTCCTGTCCTGACTGATCTCCTAAACTACACATCCATAATTACAACTACCTTCTCAATATCCCCAAATGGAGATTCAGCAGACTCCATGTGATTAACATGCCAGAAACTAAATTTTTTAATTTCCTGCCCTGCAGTCTACTTTCCCCTGCACTGTTATTGAATTAATAGTGCAAGTTAGAATCTGTTACTTATTGTAAGCCCTTTTGTCTTATCATTTATCTCCTGCAGACATCACATATAATTTATTGCAAAGCATTGTTACTATACCTCCCAAATATCTCTTGAATCATTTCTCTTTTCTGTAATCCTCTCACTAACATACAAGTCTTCATCATTTGAGGTTAAAAACATGAATGTAGCCTACTAACTCTTTTTGTTTACTCAACCTCAATCCCCATCAATGCATCTGCCTAGTGGTACCAGAGCAATATTTTTAATACACATACACACTTCAGTATAAAAAGGCCAGAAATCTCTGATAAATCCTACTATTTACCATTTAAAAGTCTATGAAAAGATGACATAACCGTGGGAATTAAGACTAACAATAATACAAAAATTAAAGAAGCATTTGGAAAAAATACTCACTGATGAAAAGTAACTGGCACTGCTCACCATAAAAAAGAGGAAGGAATAGATATTTGTTGACCACCTACCATGTGTCAACTAATCTAGTAGGTACTTTAGGTAGGAAACTAATTCATCAGAGCTCACTGGATAAGAAGTGAACCATCCAGAGGGAGTCCCTATAACTTTCCTGGTAGGTGCAGGTTACTGAAGCAGGCAAAGGGCTTTTTCCCACTTCTACTTCCTGAGACCCTATGTGGACCTCCCTTTCTACATCTGGTCTAATCCTGCAAACTCTAAGCAACTAGGAAGAGAACAAAGTGTGAACACAATGGCAATGACATGATTATCGCCAGAAGATATACTTATTACAAACTGAGTCAGTACAGGTACAGGTAGAAACAAGATTTGTGGAAGCAAGGTATATTGAAGATTATAGATTTTAATACATTTATGTGCTCAAAATGGCATCTAGCAGACAGTGGGATGTAGAAGAATATCACATCTTAGATAGTAACACTAGGTTAACAGTTGCAGATGATGAAAACTGAGAAAAAACTCTGTGTGTCAACCTGCCATTTTAGCCAAAAGTTTAAGAAATAGACTTAACCATCACTAAAATAAACAGACTCTGAAGGGTAACACATACATGCAGTGTTTTAGTAAAACCCAAGAGTGAATAAATAGAAAAATAAAATTTAAAAAAGCTGGATCTCTGAGAAAAAAATCAAAAGTAATGTTACCTGTGGAAGGTTACATCAAATTTAAGGATCAATGAAAGAAAGAGAACTTTAAAAAAATGAATATGAAATATAGGTATTTTAATTAGGACACAAGAAAGTAGAGCATTTGTGAAACATAAGAAAAAACCACAAGGGTCCGATGAAAATCCAGCAGAATCACAAAGACATAGATAGATTTAAGATAAGGAAGTTTTGATTTCTTGAGCTAAAATGCATGAGAATTAAAATCCACATTGCAAGACTTAAATGGTGATTTTCACACTGTAAGAAATCAAACCAATGATGTAGTGAGTGGACATATCTGAAAT
Organism: Carollia perspicillata; assembly: GCA_004027735.1. Lineage (NCBI taxonomy): Eukaryota > Metazoa > Chordata > Mammalia > Chiroptera > Phyllostomidae > Carollia > Carollia perspicillata. The sequence continues at coordinate 766 of PVKM010000298.1, read as the reverse complement.
ATTCTCCCAAGATATTATGGGAAAAGAAAAAAAATCTAAATAATGGATATGTAGGCTAGGTAACAAATATTTAAATATACAACAACAGTAAATATTTACAAAACATTTTTCAAAGGACTTTACATACATTCTACCCTCTAATTCTCTAAAAAATCTATCCTCATATTTAAAGATACAGAAACTGTGGGAAAATGGCTAGCTTAAGTTACACAGCTAGAAAGGAGAGAAAAAATTACAACTGAGATCATTCGACATCAAAAATTACAACCAAGTACACGTAACATATGCTGTTACTCTCATCTTCTATTCCTCATTGGTCAACTTTTTCCTCACCAGGTAACTTGCCTGAACTTCTGACTTGAATTATTCATCTCATCTGAAGAGCCTCTGAGAAAAACAGATCTCATGCCCAATACTCAGTGCTCACCTGAATGCAGAACCCTTGGTAAGAGGCAGAACTGGCGTGCATTTAGTTGATTTGAGCCTGAGTTAGAGACTGCTATAGGTCTGCCTTCATCAGGTGCAATAAAGTCTGAGTTCTTTTCAAGGGAACTTGAGACTCAAGTGATACTTGGGATGAGGTAGCTTCACAGTGTGATGGCCAAAGATCTGAGCAAGCAGCTAAGACACCAGGAAGCACTGCACACTATTAAAGCTCAGGGTGGAGGCCAGTCCTGGCCAGTGAGCTTCTGAGTGTCGGAAGTGTGCTACATTAAGGGTGTTCTCTAGCACCAATAGAGCCTGCCTCTGTGACTGGAGTTTGATA
>PVKM010000297.1:7086-119546 GCA_004027735.1 Carollia perspicillata | reverse complement strand
GTAAGGCTTTCTTTGTGTGTTTCCCTGAATACTCTGTTAAGCTGTCTCCCTGTGTTTGTATCACATGCAAATATTAGTTTCCCCTAATTGTTGGCTAATTGCTCTGTTTTAGGTGATGATGCCCTGGGATTTAATTGCCTCTCCATCTGTTTCAATTCAGTTTTTCTGCTTCCAAGGGTTAATCTTTGAGGTTAGTCTCTGAGGTTTGTTCTGACCCAAGGAAGACTCATTTTTAGTTGTCTCTTCTCTGGTTCTTTTTTGTAAAATGCTAGCTGGTTTAAAGTTTAGCTTGTTGCCAGCACTCATGGGACATCCAGCCTCTTAATTGCTTATTTGCTTCTGTCTCCATTGTTTTGTAGTGCACCCTTAGGCTTGAACTTCTCTGTACTGTGTTTCAAGTAAGTCAGTTCACTTTGAGAGAACTTAAGAGTTTTCTTATGGCCTGCCTCTCCCTCTGGGCCAAACCTTGACACCATTGAATGACTTGTTCTCTCAGAGTGACACTGCTTCTTGAGCAGGTACTGTGTGGGAGCAGCAGTCTCTGGTCTTCTCAACTTGTTTTCTGGCATGGAACCTTGGCTCCATGAGTGAGATGGAGTGCGAGCCATTATTGGGACCACATTACTCCCTGATGAACCTGGGTCCAGCTTCTGCTCCACAAATGCGGCCTGGATAGAAGAGCCCCAGAACTCTCAACTGCTCCTGCCTGCATTAGAGCTTTTGCAACTCAGACTTGGAGATAGTGAGAAATGCTAGCTCCCTTCCCCTCCTAGGGGAATAACCTTGACTCAGAGCTTGGGGTAAAGAGCCTTGTGTTCATGGCTGTACCCACCTGGAATGGAGCAGCTGTCTTGCTGAGCTGACTCAAAGTGCCACAGACTCTGTTCTTAACTGAGATACAGTAGATACTCTTGAATAAGTGTTTTCTTTGTTTGTTATATACCTTTAGGACAATTTCTTGCTTTTTTCTTATTTTTTAAGTGCTTTAGATTAAAGACTTTTTGAATTATTTTCATTAGTTGCTTAATTAGGAAGAGTGTCCACAAAGCTGATGCCACCACCATTTCACAAGTCATTTTTAATTTAAAAAATTACTTGTTTTCTACAGCCACTTAAAAATAAACTTGTGTTTGTGAATGCCTTGGAAAGAGTGCTGGAGTGTATCAAAGCTTTTATGTATTGGAGTGGCCCAAAAATTTGTTTAGTTTTTTCTGTATGATGGCTGTAGTAGCACTTAGTTGTCTTTAACTTCATTCTAAACAATTTTCTTAGAATGTAGTGATAGCTGTCATGTCAGCATACATTTAAAAAAAACTTAGCAATTTTGGTGATTTTCGTGTATGTGTGTGTACATCTTTTAATATCGAAGATGAAATAAGCAAAATTTGGAGCGTATTATGCTTTATTATTTTCAGAAAGGTAAAAATGTGACTGAAACACACACACACACACTAATGTTTTGTGCAGTGTATGAAGAAGCTACTGTGACTGATCAAATGTGTCAAAAGGTATTTGCGAAGTTTCTTGGTACTATTGACATTTTGGCTAAATAACTCTTTGCCGTGGGTCTGTCATGTATTGGAAGATGGTTGGCAGCACCCCTGGCCTCTATCCACTAGAAGCCAATAATGGGAGATAGCCAAAATACTGAGAATATCCAAATCAATAAAGTTATTGGTAAAAATGATAAATGAATCTTTTTTATATATAGAAAAAACTAAATAGACTTTTTGGCCAACCCAATACATATAAAAGCTTCTGATGTCCTAATTGTGTACATACAAGTTGACAGACACTTAGTATGGAGAAATTTTGAATTAGTATTTGGCCAATTACCAAGCATTTCTAAATGAATAAATTTCTGCTGCCACAAAGAATTTAGAATGCAGGGTGCAGTTCTCTTTGTTATGACTTCTAGGAAGTTACCCATAGGAAATGGCAGTGGCTGTACATAGTGATTTAGTGGCAAAAATTGGAGGGGCTGTTAATAGTAGTTATAATAGAATATGGGCTTTTAACTCAAGTAATATATTCTAATTTAACGCAGATTAATTAAACATCTTCATTTGCATTAACTTGAGTTACTGATTGGATGTGAACTAGCATCACACTGAGGAGGGTGGTGCTGTGCTTAAATATATGCTGCCTTGACTGGTTTTGTGTATAATTTATCATAATGTGTAATAAGAATGGCAAGTCCTATGCTAATGATAGTGGCAGTGCTGGTGGAGTTTGGAAGAGACAGGCCTTTGCTATTAAGCAAAGGCCACATTTTAACATTGCAGGAATACAGCTCTTGTGTTTTAGAAGAAAAGCCTGTGGTATGTAGTCATTAGTGATGACATAGAACATTTAACATTGGAAAATTATAAATTAAGTGAAAAACCACAAATTTAGTTTTATAAAGTATGTTTGTGTATTAAAAACATTTTGGTAGGGTTTATCTTCAAGGTGGGGATATGGTGAGAGTGATAGTATTTTTCCTTTTATTTTCCAACATTATGAATATATGGCATGGAAGTTAAAAATGAAAACCCTTAGAGCCTGTACTGGGGTTAGAAATCCTGGCTCCACTCTTACTGCTTATTTACTCAGCCCCAGTTTCTTTACTCCTGAAATGGGGCTAAATGATAGCCTTGTTCTGAGGAGTAAATAAATTTATACATATAACTTTCTTGGAATAGTGTCTGACACAAAGTTAGCACTCAAATGTTAGAAACACTCAATAAGTAAAATTTTATTTGGAATTTGAAGTATGTTAGCCTGGATGTGGTGGTATTAAAATTGGGGAATGAGAAACAATGTTGAAAAAACAAGTTTGGGCCAATTGTGAATGACTTTGAATAATAAGTAGTTCTGATGTAAAAGTGGAGAGGAGGAAGCCAGTAACTGTTTCAGAGGTTAAAAGTTTTGGGGGATTAGTTTAACAGATTGGTACTGGGGAGGCCAGCCAGGATTCTGTTAAAATTGGAATCTAGCCTAGAATGGTAGGGAGTGGAAAAGGTAACATTGGACCCATCATAAAAGAGGAGTTGATGGAGATGAGAAGGGGTTTGATTTTGTTGCTGTTTTTACTACTGACCCCAACCCCCCCCCCATTTTAGTTTTGAGCACCTACCTGTTGTGTGCCAGTGAATGTTTGGGATTCAGTCATGAACAAAGTTTATAATAGCTTCTCTCTTTCTTTAGGGAGCTTTTTTTTTTTTTTTTTTTTTTTTTTTTTTTTTTTTTTTTTTGATAGGAAGAGAGATCATCACACAGATACTATGAAAGAAAACAGCCTCACATAGGAGTTTGTACAGTAAGTCCTCGCTTAACGGTTTTGGTAGGTTCTGTGACTTCATGCGAAATGACTTTCTGTTGATTAGCCAGTTTTACCATAGGCTAATCAATACAAACAAGAAGTTCCTTGGGCATCTTATCTACATTATAAGGAAGTGATGTCGAGGTTATTCGAGAACCTACTGTACTTGATGAATTCTGTAAGGCGAGTTTCAGGCTATTGAATTGCTGTGGGCAAAACTAAGCAGATTGCATGTGCAAAGGTCCCAGAGGCAGCATGGAGGCACAACATTTTAACGGAACAAGAAGGCAAACTAATTAAACTGGAATTAGAACAAGCTTTGGGTAGGGTAGTTGCAAGTTGAGGCTGGAATTAGGTGTTTGAGTGAGAAGTAGTTTGGTCTTTTATTCTGTCTGGTCTCTGAAGATTTTTAAGCAGGGCCATAACATGACATGGTTTGCTTTTTAAGACTCATAGTGACCATTTATAATGCAAAAAGATAAAACATAACTGAAAGGATGGGTGCAGTCTTGACAGTAACCAGACTTTTAAGAGAAAGAACAACCCTGACCTTTGTGGTTCAGTTGGTTGGGCATCCTTCAGCAAAGCGAAAGGTCATTGGTTCTATTCCTGGTCAGGGCACATGCCTGGATTGCAGTGGACAGGGCAGGTACCCGAGGCAACCAATAAATGTTTCTCACTTTCTCCCTCCGTTCCCCTCTCTCTAAAAATAAATAAAATCTTTAAAAATTTATTTATACATTTCACATTAAAATGTAAATTTACATAATTTAAATATTTCTTCTATATGCTACTATATTAATTACAAAATAACAGTTTGCCTAAGACAGTTGTAATTGAAGTTTTCATTTTGTAGTCATCAGCAAAAAGTAGTGATGTCTAATGTCTGGTGAAGGCTAAGCACAGCTTGTGTTTCACAGTTAGTCTCTTGCCTCTGGTGAGTCAATTATTTTAAGAAGAGAAAACAAGGGTTATGGATGTCAGACATAGAAAGGCATTAGAAAGGAAGAAATATAACTGTGTAATTTTCCCTTTGATTTTAGCACATAAAACCAGAATAGGTAAAATTTACATATTAAGGTAACGTCAATGGATGAGTTTAAGAGGATGGTCTATAAAATTATTTTCTAAGAAACTCAGTTCATTTTGATGTCTGGTAAAGGAAGTAAATAATTTCTTTGGAGTGTTGGGCTTGTTGCTTACTGTCTCTATCCTCAGTCTGTAATGTCAATTCCACAAGAACAGAGATGTGCAGTGTAATAGTCCCTTATTTAAAACAGTGTGGCCCATTGTAGGTGTTCAGCATGAATTTCTTAAATGACTAAGCTTTGAGTTTTTATTTAAACTTTTTTGGGGTCAAAGAGAAAAATTTAGAGAAGTAATTCTTGGTGTGCTAGTGTCATATATATGGACTTGTAGAACATTTTAGTGTGCTGCATAAAAGGAGAGAGATTATAGACTATGGGGAACGTTTGAGCAGAGGTAGAAAAATGACGGGGTAGAAAAGGTGCATTCTTTGTCCTGAGGTTTCTCTGGTATTAAGTACCTCCCATTGAAAGCTGCTAGAGAAATTCAGTTTTGTGAAGTTTAAAATAACTAGTATGGTTTTCTGTTTATGGAATACTAAGTTATTTAAAAGAACATAATGCCAATCTTTTTTTAAAGGTTTTATTTATTTATCTTTAGAGGGGAAGGGAAAGAGAGAGGGAGAGAAATATCAATGTATGGTTGCCTCTCGTGCATTTCCTGCTGAGAACTGGCCTGCAACCCAGGCGTGTGCCCTAACCTGCGAATCAAACCCTGATCCTTTTGTTCACAGGCCCACACTCAATCTACTGAGCTACACACCAGGTAGGGCCATAATGCCCATCTTTATCCATGTAAATGTGATGCTTTTCCCAACTTGGAAGATGTTGAGATGCTAAGTTTGGGTATGAAAAAATGCTGTGTATTCTAAAAGGCAATCTAATAATTGCATAGCAGAAAATCCAAGGTGCATTCAGATAAAATGTGAGTGTCGGGGGAGGGGGTGAGAACAGTGAACCTTGGAGTAATGTTGTTTTTCTAAAAAGTGTTTCTATAGGAAGTGGTTGTTAATTGTGTCAAATTTTACATGATTTGAATAATTACTGAGTTTCTTTAGTTCTGTGTAGTATACTGCAGCTTGCCTAGGTGTGCCTAAATCCACTGTTACAGCTCCTGTTAGAGCCTTGAGACTGCTTCTAGTCTCAAGTTAAAGCAATGATTCCATTTGGGAATCCAGTGTGTTTCTTCCAATCTTTGGATTAAAATGGGATTTTTAAGGAATAATTTTTTTAAAAAAACAATTTTTCCCATCCAAACCTTCCCAAATTATATCTTAAAATATTCAGATTCCTTAAATATTCAAGAACCCTTCGTAGTACTTATAAAAAGGGAAAAGAAAATTACATTTAAAAAACTACTGTGTGAGCTTGGTATTTGCAAAACACCTTCATTAAAATAATTCTCATGGCATTTTTGTGGGTTGCTTTACCTCAGTTTTAAAGACTTGGAAAAATTTTGAGAGTGCTTGTTACTGACCTTTAAGATATAGGCATCTTATAAATGCCAGAGGTGGGATTTTGAACAAGTTATATACTTGACACCGTAAAATTTTTAATTGATTCATACCAATTTCTTACTCTAAATCTCCTAGCCTACATATGGAGGAAAACATATTCAATTCTTGTGTGTTAATAGAGTTGGCTGTTAAAACTAACAGAATAGAATGTGCTGTGGTGAGACCTGACATACCTGCCCAGCAGTAATGGAAATCTAAAAATGTAAAGAACTTGACAGATGTAGAAGAAATCTAGAAAACAAAAGACATTAAGGTGAAACTATGTAAGAGATAGGGATGGCAAGCAACTTGAGGCATTGCTGATGGAGTAGAAAATGATTTAGTTCTGTGGTCTGAAAAAGGTATTTTGTTTGAAGGGGGAGGGGTTACTCACTGCCACTTTTGTTTGAAAGGATGGTCCTCAAGTAATCCACTGAATACTTTTGTGTAGAATAATTTGTCCCCTGACTTTTAATTTGTCTATAGGTAGAGGATTATTGGGATACATGTAAATGGGAGGATGTTAAGCATAAATAAACAAAACATGAAAATGTAATTTTAAGATGTTTTAACTCATGTTCTCTGAATGTTAAAGGATTGTAAAACAAGAGAACAGCTAGTGCTGTATATGTAAAAAATTTATTGTGGGAAAATATATACAACAAAATTTACTATTTTAACCACTTTTAAGTGTACAGTTCAGTGGCATTAATATTGTTATGTAACCATCACCACCATCCATCTGCAGAATCTTTTCATCCTCCCAAACTGAATCTCTGTGCCCCTTAAACAATAATTCCCCATTCCTCACTTGCCCCAACCCCTGATAACCACCTATTTTCTGTCCTTGAGTATAAGTACCTCATGTAAGTGGAATTATAGACCATTTGTCCCTCTGGCTGGCTGACTTCCTTTTTATTGCTAAATAATATTCTATTATATGTATATACCAATTTTGTTCATTTGTCCTTGAGTTGCTTTCTGGGAAGACTTTTTTTTTTTTTTTAAGATTTCATTTGTTTCTAGAAGGGAAGAGAGGGATAGAAACACCTCAATGTGTGGTTTCTTCTCACGCTCCTCCTGTTGGGGACCTGGCCCACCTGGCCTGTAACCCCAGGCATGTGCTCTGACTGGGAATCAACTCGAAACCGTTTGGTTCACATGCTATCACTCAATACACTGTCCTACACTAGCCAGGGCTGGAAAGAGTTTTTAAAGAGATAGATAATGCTGGTTTCGTAAACACAGTGATAGAATTAATTCTAGACTTGTTAACTTTTCTATCTATGCTTTGGTCAATCACTTGGGGTGTTGGTTTTCTAATTTATAGGAAAATACCACAAATTCTGTATAAACTGTAATTTTTTAAGGTAAAGATTTACCTTAAAAATACTGCTTTAATTTTTGTGTGCCTCAGTGTTCATCCCCCCACCCTCCTGGACTTGCCCCACACTTGGGAATATATACGCTACTTCTCAAACCCTAGTGTTGTGTACCACCCCCTCTACTCTCAGAAGATGGTAGGGAGTAGAGGTTATGTTTGTTGTGGAGGGCTTCCCAGGTAATGCTAATGAATCCATCTATTTCCACCCTTTTGTGAATAATTAGCACTGTGTTCTAGACCTCCAAGTTTTGCTTCAGTTCCAGACTTGCAGAGTGAATGTATTCACCCTGCTACCTTCCCCACTTCCCTTTAAAGAGAAGTAGAAAGGAAACCTGACTTGTATAAGCCAAGGAAGCTCAGAATTGCATAAGGCAGACTGGGGTACTGACAGCCAGTTAGTTGTCTTTATGCTGAGAATGAGGAAGAGCAAGATGGCAGGAATTTGATTTGTCAGTTAGTAGAGCATTGATGATCTGTGGATCAGACCTTTGCCCCATTCTCTACCCTGCCCCCCCATCAAATGTACATCTTCACAGAGCTTTGCGAGTAATTCTATGGGAGTTAGTCTTCAAACCATCCATATACCTCAATTAAGCAATTTTGATAGGTTGGACACAGCAGTTGATGAAAGAGAATGGCAGAAGTGAAAGGGGAGACAAAGACATTAATTTTTAAGGTTTTTGGAGAAAAGGAAGGTCAGTAAGAAAGATTCAAGCATATTTACAGGCTAAGAACAGGGCATCTAGGAAAAGAATAAAGGAGACAATTGGAGCATCACCCACTGGGGGAAGTATGCAGTGGGATTTTGAGGCCAGGTCGGGGAGCAGAGGGAAGAGATTGGAGCAAATATGAAGTAGAGAAAAAAATGAAGTTAAATTGGTTAGCTGATATTTGGAGTGGTAAGAAAAAATTGTTCACATAATTTGTCAGCAGACCCAAAATTGCTAAAGATAGGCGAGTTTCTTCAGATGTTTAAGATTGTCTATATCGCATAACTTTTGTAGTGTAGGGTGTATAAAAATGGAAAACAAAAGTGAAAGAGGCTGCTCAATCGTGCAATCTTTTAATTGGTTTTCCATTTCATGTATAAAAGACTTTTTTTGTGTTTTTAACCTCATCAGTACTTGATGTTATCAGTTGTGAGCTTTTCTTTTGTTACACAATTGATATCAAACACTAATCTTGTCAGAACCCCATCTCTGTGTTAAGTGATTATATTTAAATTTTAGCTAAACATTGGACTGTTGTATAGTAAATAGGAATTTGGTCACCTTATCACAAAATATATACTTACAACCAATCAGCTGAAGTTCTCAATCTGTTCACACATTAAAATCAATTACCAGGTTAGGTTTTTTAAAAGTACTGATGTCTAGGCTTGACTCGCATGTATTATATATATATATATATATATATATATATATATATATGTCATTGACTCTGGAGAGGGGTTTGGACATCAGCACTGTGTTTTTTAAAGTACCTCAGATGATTTTACTGTGCAGCTAAGGATGAGACCCAGTAGTCTAATGAATATAAAATTGAGGATTTGATGCCATTCCCCTGTTACCTTGTCAGTTAGTACAGTTGGGATCTGTAGCCCTAAAGCCCTGTGACAGCTGTGGGAGTTCCGGTGGTCAAAACCTTGCCAAAAGTGGAGAGTCTTGGTCACTTGACAGATTCAATTGTATTAGAGTAATAGTATATAGTTTGAACCCTCTCCAAAGAAAATTCCTCCAAAGTTGTAAACTTTCTGTTAAAACCACTTGTAAGCTTGTTTAAAAACCATTTGGTATCAGTGATGAATGCTACTTGTGCAGTGCTTCCTGAAAAGTTCTTAAAAATCAGGTTTTATTACCTTTGTCTTGAGTATATACACTTTTACAGTGTATTTAAGGCATTAGCAAATTGAAGACAGTTTTTGCCATTCCCTGATTGAATCCAAATGAACCAAGTACATTGGCAGTGTCTTTGGAATCCTTGGAGAAAACTGAAATATTATTATATCGTAAGGTTATACTTCAGTGTTTCTTTAACAGTTGATATGCTGTTACCAGTTTATTAAGTTTAATATAATATTAATAAAACTTGAGGTTTTTGCTTTTCCCTCTCATTTATATAGCAACCTTCTCCTGACTAGATTCACTGGTAATAGTAAGTTTGAACAGTTCCTTAATTCTTTTTTTTTTTTTGTATCTAAAACAAATGTACCTTTTTTTTCCTACTTTGTAGGTTATGCAATGGTCTGTGCAAGATGTTTTATTCTTGAATTGGAGCTTTCTAAGACTGACAAATGCTGGTACTTCATCTTCTATAAGTGGACTATAATTTCTTTACTCAAGACAACTACATAAGCAGACAAAATTGCAAAGATCTGCCCTGTGTCGAGTATGACAGCCACGACTCGTGGCTCTCCAGTAGGAGGGAATGACAACCAGGGCCAGGCTCCTGATGGACAGTCTCAGCCCCCCCTCCAACAGAATCAGGTAGGACTTTTAAGATACTAAAGTTACATTGGTATGTCTGCGATGGGATGTTTAAATAATAGAGCATGTTCTGAATAATTTGTGAAATAACTATAAAACTTATTTTAGAAAAGTAAATATGTTACTGTCTTACACAGTAATAAGAAAGCTGAAGTGTTGTTAGATGGTAATGCTTAAGTAATAGTTTTTCTTTTTCTGGTATCCTACACTGTCAGCCATCATTAAAATGATTTAAAACACTGTCAATTATGGAGCAAAGAACCATGTCATCCAGTGTAGCCTGTGGTTAAGGGCATGGATTCAAATCATACTGACTGCTTGTGTTGAAATTTTAGCTTTGCACCATACTCAACTTTATGAGTGGGTAAATTATGTAACCACTAATCCTCAATTTTTCACCTATAAAATGGAGATAACAAGAGCGTAAGTACTTCATAGAGTTAAAAAGTAAAATAATATTTGCAAAGAGCTTAAAATATATTTTGGGATCAAGATTTTATGCTGATTTGTAAAACTGACAGTGTGATACTTTTTATGTTCTCTGGATGAATTTGTGTAAGATTTATGTTATTTCTTCATTTAATCACTTGCAAGATTTTACTGGTTAACTGTTTGGCCTAGGGTTGTATCTGTGGAAAGGTTTTGAAAAAAATTTTTAATTTATTCTAGAGAGAGGGGCAGGGAGAGACAAGAGGGAAATATCGAAGTGAGAGAGAAACACTGATCAGTTATCTCTGGCATAGCCCCAACTGGGGACCGAACCTGCAACCCAAGCTTGTGCCCTGACCAGGAATTGAACACACAACCTTTCGGTTTGCAGGACGATGCCCAACCAACTGATCCACAATAGCCAGGGCATTTTTATTTATTGACCGACTGCTTCTGGAGAGAGGAAGAGAAGGAGAGAAATAACTGATCTGAATGTGGAAAGATTTTGATTGCAAATCCAACTTTTTATTTAATAGGAGTATTTTCTGATTTGTGTATCTGTAGTGATGATATCTTCTTTTTCATTTCTGTTAACTTAATTTGTTTTCTCTCTCCTTATCATTCTTTTCTAGGGATTTATCAGTTTCATTAAACCTTCCCCTAAACCAACTTTTGGCTTTAATTCTCTCCCCCTCCCCACTTGTATGCTTTTAACCTTTCCTTTGACTTAACTTCAGATATGGATTGCTGTCCTTTTTCTTATTTCTTGGAATGGAAGTTTAAATCATTGATTTTTCAGCCTTTTCTAAAGTATACAGTTTTATATTAGGAAATATTAATCTGAATAAGACAAACATTAAAACTTGTGATATGCATGTGAATCACAAACATGTTGCTTACATTTGCTACATATTTATGTAGAATTGTGTGTGGGTAAATTTTTAGGCAACGGTATTGTTGTTATTGGGTGTGTACTTCCATCTGTCATTTGGGGATAAGTTCCAATTGTCTGGCTGTAATAGATTAGATATTCTCTATTACAAGTATGATAGAGAAGAGCTGTGCAAGCACTCTGCCCCCTTCCCTCCCTTTCTTCCTCTCCCTCTGCCATTTTAGAGAAGTAAGCAAGTTGATTTTAATTTTTTCCCAAATAAGTGTGTGACTTTATTTCTTTTTTCTCCAGTTCCCACTTTTAAGACATAAAATACTTAAGTATGTGGTCACAGATCTTGGACAGAGTTAAGTCTTTCCTGTGTCATAAATTTGTTAGCCAGTATTCAGGTTTCTTTAAACACAGACTAAGGCTGGATGCCAAAAATTTCTATTTTTAGATCAGGAGCTAGTAGTTAAAGTTGCAGTATCTTTTGCTTTCTTTTTTCTCCCCAAGTTTTATACTTACGTTTTGCATGGATTCCTAATGTCTTTTGCAGTGTTTCTGGTTTGCATGAACTGACTGTAGACAAAATTAAACCTCTACTCTAACCTTTTTAAAAATATTATTTGTTTGTTTGTTTGTTTGTTTTTTAGAGAGAGGGGAAGGGAAGGTGAAAGGATGGGAGAGAGACATCAATGTGAGGTTGCCTCTCATGTGTCCCCTACTGGGGACCTGGCCTGCAACCCAGGCATGTGCCCTGACTTAACCTTACTTTTTTAAAAGGTGTTCTTGATAATTCTTAGAGCTCTTGGGTTTGTGATAGTCAACTTAATATTATACATCTACGTTATGTTCTCTTCTAATAGATCTTTACATTTTGGAATGTGACTTGTGATTTAAACAACAGTGGAACAAAATAAATTACATTCTTAACTGTCTATAGAGTTCCTCCTTCATTTTCTTATTCTTTACTTTTTAATGTTAGAATTTTAGTTATTTCACAAGATTTCAGATGATTGGACCAAGAAGGAACTCTGTAGCATTAATAATCACTTCCCAGCTTAAAGCTTTCTTTTGGAATTTCTAAAATCAATCAGACTTTTTCACTTACCATACAGTATTTTTTAAATGGGTGTTCCCACAGGGGAATATTTTGGGCTCTGGTATTACGTAGTAAAACTCAGTGATACATGAAATAGCCTTGGCAAAGGCACTACGGGTGAACACTCTTGGGTATTGTTGCTGGGATGGTGCAGACTTTTCAGAATGGAATTTGGCAATATATATGTCAGGAGCACTAAAAGAAATAGTTCATACTGTTGTAGTAATTACATGTCCAGGATCCTACTTACCCTGAGGAATGATTGAAGTTCAACGCAAAGATTTATATGTAAAAAGATTCATTGCAGCTATTTATCTTAGCAATAAAAATTGCAAAATACTCGATGTCTCTTAATTTGTTTAATTCATTTAATATTATATGACCATTAATCAACTTTTTATAAAAGACTCTTAATGATATAGGAAAATACTCAAATGTCTAATGGAAAAGGACATAGGCTTAAGTGGATTGTCCTGATTTTATTGAAATTTATGCATGCGTGCGCACACACACATATAGAGAGAGAGGTTTTTTGTTGTTGTTTATAGAATAAAGATTGCAAGGAAATAATTTTAAATGTTATTGGTGCTTACCTATTGATGTAGTACTTACAGGTATTTTAATTGTTATTTTTGTTATTACAGTTTTCGTGAGTATGTACATAGGGGTGGGCAAAAGTAGGTTTACAATTGTGAGTACTCCAAACACAGTTTTTTATTGTACTATTTTCCATATGAACAGCTGTAAGTCTGCTTTAGCCCACTGCTGTATAATACGTATCAGGAGAAAGTGGATTTTTAAAAAATAGTAAACCAGACGTCCCAATTGGATATGTCCATTGCATATATTTCTGTTGGGCTTCTACCACTTAAATTCTGTGCTGCATAGATTTTTTTTTTTTTGCCTTAAGTCTAGCTCAATAGTGTATGCACCGTGTTTGTCATATTAAGTATAAAAGTTTGCTGTTTACTTGCAAATTGGCTCATGAGCTCATATATAAACTGTAAGTAAACCATATTAATCGTAGTATACCCAGTCTTCAGTACAAGCATTTACTTATATAACTGTTTATTAAGTGCTAAAATGATAGGGAAAAAGGCATTCTCTAAAAGGGCCATCCACTTCCAGTGGATAGAAAACTAAAGAACTGATGAGTAAATATCAGCTTAAAATTTAGATTAGTTATAATTTAAAAGTGGAAAATACCATTTTTCTAAATTAAGAATTAAGATCCTAAAAGTATTATGCAGTGAAAGTATGCACAGCTGAGGTGGGGGGGGAAACATGTACTAAAAAGGAAGAATGAAAGAATAAAATTAGCTATAAGTCAGAAACTTTTTAATCTGTAAAATGTGGCATTTCCTATTTGCATAATAATTTCTATTATGGTGGGAAATGTAAGCAGAGAAGCAGTATACATTGTGACTAAGAACACAAACTTGAGAATTAGGTCTAGATTCAAATCCTGACCAGAGTTGGAGCTTTGTAACCTTGGGCTAGTTAATTGTCTGAGTTTATTTTTTCATCTATTAAATGACAGATCACTTCCTTAGGCTGTTGAGAATTAAATGAAATTATTTCCATGTCATTCTTGTTCAGGGGCCATGCTAATCTTCCCTGTATCATTCCAATTTTATATGTGTTGCCGAAACGAGCACTTAAATGAAATTATTTTCAAGCGTAGTGGCACAGAGACTGCCTGAAACATTATAAGCTTACAATGATCACATCTTTAAAAATGGATACTATTTCCCCCTAAGTTGCATTGGTATTTGAATTATTAGATGTACATACGTTATAGAAATCTAAATCTGGAATATTTCATTTTTAATGAAGACTTCATCGCCTGATTCTTCCAATGAAAATTCCCCGGCAACTCCCCCAGATGAACAAGGTCAAGGTGATGCTCCCCCACAGCTTGAAGAGGAGGAACCTGCATTTCCACATACTGACCTGGCAAAGTTGGATGACATGATCAATAGGTGAGTTGATTATTGTTGTTTTCTAATGTGCCCATTACACAGGAAAAGTGACCCAAGTTTCTCAGCATAGTGATTGGTAGTGGAAAAGAAAAAGAGCAAGAGTGGACAGGAATATCACAGTAACCACATTGCCTCCTTAGTATCCTTAACATCTTAGTCACTGTCAAGGACTTAGAACCTGTGTTTCTTAATGGATTTTTAAAATGAGAGGGAGTTATGTCAGTTTTCAGATTGATGATAACCATAGCTGGTGTGTTTCTGAAGTAGAACTCTGTGTATAATTTCCCCTTTTGAGAGTTTATGAAGATTTTTTTTCTCACTGGTATGTTAGTTGGGTTGCTAGATGACTTCAAAAATTTTTGCATTGCCCTGAGGTAAACCAGATCATAAAGAGATTGAGTTCCTCAGAGCCTGCCCCTTGTGAACCCTTGACCAGTCTGAAGCATTTAACTACCTCAGCTCTTTGTTTCTCTTGATCCTTATCTCAGCAGGCAGTTCAGAGTATAAGTTTTCATACATGTACTACAAATATATCCCCTCCAACCTCGTGATTATTTGGGGGAGAACTCTGAGAGAATGAAAAGTTTAAAGCTAGGGAAGAAAAAGGCTTAAAGAAGATAAGGGAAGGTCATATTGGGGAACCCCATGTGGCTGTCCAATTCACCATACTGTGGGCTTTGCTCAACAAGCAAGTGCTAGGGACTTGTGACAAACCCCAAAAAGGAATGTAAGGAAAACACACATATATTTATATGCACTTGCCTTACTAAGTTTTCCTGTCGTTGCTTCACTTTTTAAAAATCAATTTAACACTATTATGTATATGATGGCAGGGGTACTAGAAACCCTTTGCATTTTATAAAACTTCTGGTTACATAAATAATGTAATTATGCATTTGTAAACATAGAAATATTATGTTGATAAAGTTCTTTAATTTCCTCCTTATGTACATACATCCTAACCAAAAATCATTATTAACAATCAAGAGTACAGTCTTCAGATTATCTTTGCATTTACTATATCATGTGTACTATATATATTTGATTTTTCCACAAATATGGGATTCTTACTATAATATCATTTTGTAACTTTTTTACTTCATCTTGAATATTTTTCCTATTAATATATTTCACTTATTGTTTTTATTGGTATATTTGAAGGAGCGTGTTAAGTGAGATTCTGACAGATGCCTATAGTAATGGCATACAATAAATTATAGTCAAAAATTGTATAAAGTTGTTTGTAATGTTCCTGACCATCCTCTATAGCAGAGACATTACAGTAAAAGGTCATACTATTGGTTTTTTGATACTTGTCTGGTGATTGGTGATTCTTTGTAAAATATACTTGTTATGCAGACTCTAAGACCAAGTCATGTATTTGCAAATTCTCAAGGGAAGAGAAATATAAACGGTGTTTTTTAATATAAATAAGGAGTGACAAAGGTGGTATACATTTGTTTCTAGTAGATTTTGTGGTCATGGATTACTTTTTGTGAGAACAGGGATTTTTGGAATCTGGGTGACTTGGATGGGGGCGCTGAGGAGGAAGGGGCTGATAAAGAATCCTAGATGGTTGGGCTTCCACTAGGACTAGAGAAAGCCCCACCAAGGATGCTTGCCCACTTTCTTGTTTGAGGGAGGGAGCAGGTCAGGTATCTGTGGAGGGAAGGAGCTGTGGAGACTCACCTCTCACTGAGCCTCCAGGAAGAGTTGATGAACTATGATGAATTGAGGCAGAAATCAGTCACTGCCACAACTTATTTTCTTCTTCTTGGGGAAATTGAAGACAACTAAGTGGTTCATCATGTCTTCTAACCTGAATCCTGAAAGTGTACTTTCCTACGAACCCTTAACAGTAGCTTATCCGTTTAATTGATGTTTGATTATTATAGTATTTTTAATCTATTAAAATAATTTTTTTCTCTCAAAGCTATGTCTTTTGACAGTTCCTTGTTATTTGTAGAGAAAACAGCACTTAGTCACACAAAGCAGATGTTGTGCCAAACTTGTTTTAATATTAATATTTTCATGATGTAATTATAATTAGCAACTCCCTTATAGTACTTCTTTTAGTGCACTAATAAATATCTTTTTATATTTTTAAAACTCTTAGGCCTCGATGGGTGGTTCCAGTTTTGCCGAAAGGGGAATTAGAAGTGCTTTTGGAAGCTGCTATTGATCTTAGTAAAAAAGGTAAGTTTTGATGTTAGGTTTTCCATAGTGTGACTACTATGTATCCTTTCACTTCATCTCTGAACACTTTATTTTCCTCTCTTATGAACATTTAATGTATGTTTCTAGACTAGAACATCTAACAAAGATTTCGTGCCATGGCTTATCATATATACATAGAGCAAGGATTTGTGTCCTTTGGACAGCCTTTAAGGGCGTGAACTTTCTGAAGTTATACATGAAATCAATAACCACCAATAAAAGGGAATCTGTTCTTTTTATTTTTGTTGTCCAGAAGTAAAAGCTTAAGGTTGGAACTAATCATTTTTTAAATGATTTTGGTTTACTTTAGGTACATTTGACATCTCTTTAGCAAAAGGATGAGTATTGTAGTATTCTCTGTTCATTTTTCAGGAATTGGGTATTAAAATAAATGGCCGTAACATTTCAATTTCTAAAATAGGGTAGCCATGGATATGTTTAATTATCTGAAGGCATTATCACAATTGATAACTGTAAACGTTAATATTTTTAGTACCTTGCTTAAATCTAATAAACTATGAAAATGCATTATTAGGTTACCATTACAAAGTACTATACTGGGTTTAAATGTCATATCTTATATAATTAAAACCTCAAAGCTAGTCTGCATTTGTTTGCTGTCAGTGAAAAGTTTACAGTTATTTATTACCCTTTATTGTATAATTGGACATTATAAGACAGCCAAAGAAATGTTTTGTTTACATTAATTTTCTCCCCCTTTCTTAGGCCTTGATGTTAAAAGTGAAGCCTGTCAGCGATTTTTTCGAGATGGGCTAACAATATCATTCACTAAAATCCTTACAGATGAAGCAGTGAGTGGCTGGAAGTTTGAAATTCATGTGAGTCTTCCATTTGACTTATAAAAAATCTGATTTACATAATGATACTTGTGTTTTCTCTCATTCATACACATATATATGTGCATTTGGTTATATATTTGATCTATTGGTTGAATTAAAAAGGTCCAAAAATGCAAAACTTCTAAAATACTTTTTGTAAATTATAATTTCTGTTGAAGGAAGCATGATCATTTAAATGAGTGTGAGATATTAAAGTTAGGAAACTTTGGTTTAATTTGTCTCCTGGGTTCTCAAGTGCCTTGCCACCTTAGGCGAGTCACCACATTTTATTGAAAATATGATGCTATAATTTGTGAGATGCACTACTCATTTCATGTACCACTAAGGAAGAAAAACACCTAAGATGGGTAATCTATATCTGGGACACAAATGGTTAATGGCAGAGAAATAAACCCTACCATACAGAGACAGCAAAGAAACCTACATGCCTCAACCTTGGCATGTGGTAGAGGTAAGAACGGAAATTTTAAACCACAAGCCAGTATTCAAACATATCTGTGGTCTGAATTCAAATTGTAGTTGTAATACAAAAAATTTCTCAAATGGAGGATTTAAAGTGTTCTCAAGTTGGTGGTGTCACCAAGAGACTGGTAGTAGCAAACACAAATCCTCTGCATATACCTTCAGTCCAGGAAAATGTATTATAAATATAGGACCGGAAACTTGGAAAGTGGTGTCAAAATATTGCATTGAGGCCTAGCAGATCTACTTCAACTTGGATGATTGACATTGTTTAGATTTTAGAAATGCTGCCTTTCATATACAAATTCCAAAGAGAAAACAGTGATAGTTTGCATCTTGTCTGGACATAGAGCATTGCTTTCTTCCTTTTGTAAGCCATGTCAAATGGCTTTTGAAAGTAGGTACTATGTAAATGTCTTTCGATATGTCAGTTTGATTCCAGTATTAGTGAAACATCCAAATTATCAATATTTAAAAAGTGGAAAGGTTATTAAAATATAATTAATTAAGATGTGAAAATATTTCTGTTTGGAATTACATTGTTTTGCTCTTATAAACCACCTTTCCTTCTTATATATAACAGAGGTGTATTATCAATAATACCCATCGCCTGGTGGAGCTATGTGTGGCCAAGTTGTCCCAAGACTGGTTTCCACTTCTAGAACTTCTCTCCATGGCCTTAAATCCTCATTGCAAATTCCATATCTACAATGGTACACGTCCGTGTGAATCCGTTTCCTCAAGTGTTCAGTTGCCTGAAGATGAACTTTTTGCTCGTTCTCCAGACCCTCGCTCACCAAAAGTGTGTTGGTTTGTTATTTTCAAATTTAAATAATTACAGTTGCTTTGCTATGTCACAGCACTTTAATCTAAACCTATCAATATGGGGAAGAATAATTTCCTACTGCTCTTAAAGGGATTCTGCATTGTTTTGGTTTTGAGTTTTCTTTTTCAGCTTTATTGAGGAATAATCCATAAAATAGTTTGGAGCTATAAATTTTTTATTTTTGAAATGTTCTATATCTGTGAAATATGTTATTGGTATTTTTAGACATAATTTTTTTTAAAGCTTTCACTGTGTAATTAATCCCCATTATTTTCTGCCCAGCCTCTTGGGAAATAGCAATAATTTGGATTAGTATGTAAGAGTAGGAGATTACTTCTTCAACCAAGGTTGCAGTCATTTCCAACATTGTGACTCCAAGTTCAAGTATATCCTATAAATGTCTAATGTGTCACAGAAGTAAAATCACAGAAATTACAAATGAAAGCAATAGTAAAACATAAATTATTCATGAAATATATAATATACATAAATGGAATGATGTAAAAATTGTCCACTGTAAATTTTTATACCATCCTAAACACACACTTTAAAATATATCTTAATTATAACTTACATAATTGTAAATATTATATAATTAACAATATAGTTTATAATTTTAGAATTTAAGGAGACATTTTTAATATTGTGGGCCTTATAAAAAGGAAAAACCAGCCAGGGAAATTTCAGTGTATGCATATAATGGTTGGTTTATTTTATTAGAAGTAGGAATCATCAAAATATGTTGAATTTAGAGCTGAGGTTTCTGATATTTCCTAAGGCTCATATTGTTGCTACTTCAGGTTTATTTTTTAGTAAATCAAATTAATATTAAATAATGGCAATTTCCAAAATATTCTTGTATTTCTTTATTTTACTTTTTTTCTGTATAGGTCAATAATAATCTTTAAGACACTCGGAACAATTTGATTTAAGTTGGTTTCTGATCAAAGATAATTTTATCTTTCTTTGAAGCCTAGCTCTTAAGTATTAATAATTTCTGAGCATTTCTAATTGCACAAACATACACTGCAGATGAAGACATATGGCAAGATTGTATCAGCCTAATTTCAGTTACAGGAGATGTAAAAATATGTTTCATAAATACATGCTTTCTTAGAATTGCTGGATGCCAAAAAGGACGGAAAATATTGAATTTATAGAAATATGGTACTTGATTTATTATAGAATTTAATCGATTTAGATTCTCATAAATCATATCAAAACTACCTCAAGACAGCATATTGTTTCTTTAAAGCAGTTACCTCTTATTTAGATGTGTCTTTTTGTTTTTCAGCAGTTGCAGAAATTAGTTTTGCTTCAGGCTTAGTAGAGAAACTGCCTCTTGTTTTTCCCTCAGTGTCTTCTAAAATGTGGCCTTTTAGGAGGCAAGATATAAAAGGTTGTCATGTGTACATAAATTTTTAGATACATTTGATCCTTAAATCTATATAACATTTTAATTCATGTTAAGTTTTTACAGGTAAAGCATGCCTTAACTACACAAATCGTTGCCTATCCTAGTTGCATTGTATTTTGAATTACTGCTCTTTCTTCAGGGAAGCCACTGAAAGACAATTCATACTATTGCATTGTGGTACCTCTAAGATGAGAACTGGCTGCCCTTACATGAGTCAGCAAAAGCATCAACTTGCATGTTCTAGTTAAAAGCAGTGAATATAATACCAATGACTAGTTAACTATAACAATGAATTAAAACATCTTAGTTACTGAATATCCTTTTACTTCTTTTAAAGGATCTTTTATCCTCTTAGATTTTTAAAAATATATTTTCCAATAATAAAAAGGTGGTGAGATTTTTCATGTGATGAGATCTCTGAAATAAAAATATGGCTTCTAATTCCTGTTCACCACTATATTGGTATGAACAAACATCTATGCCTTGGTGATCTAATATGTGTATCTACTTAATGCTTGTGTCTCGCAGACAGGGTTACTGTAAACATAATGCAATATTTTGTTCTGTTCTTTTTTAAAAGATAGTTTTACACAATAATTTTCTTTTAATGAATTGCCTGTTTCTAGTATGTTTCAATCAAGAAATTACTTCATGTAGTACTCCCCCCCCCAAAAAAAAAAACAGGAAGTTAACTTTCTTCATTAACTGTATTGCAGGGTTGGCTAGTGGATCTTCTCAACAAATTCGGCACTTTAAATGGGTTCCAGATTTTGCATGATCGTTTTATTAGTGGATCAGCATTAAATGTTCAAATAATTGCAGCTCTTATTAAGTAAGTTAAGTTTTAAAATGAATATTCAGTGACTTACAGAAATTGCTAGATAAAATTTGAGTTTCTTTGAGTATAATTTCTTTCACTGATAACTTGGATTTTCTTTTAATTTTAAAAAAGATTTTATGTATTTATTTTTAAAGAGAGGGGAGGGGAGGGAGAAAGAGAGGAAAACATTGATGTGTGAGAGATACATTGATAAGTGTTTTCTCGCTTGCCCCCAACTGGGGACCTGGCCTGGATACCAGGCATGTACCCTGACTGAATATTGAACCAGTGACCTTTTTGGTTCACAGGCCACCACTCAATCCATTGAGTGATACCAGCCAGGGCCTGATAACTTGAAATTTTTAAGTTAATCTGAGTTCAGTCCTAGTTGATTGTAAGAAATCAAGTGTATCAACAGTAATACTTACCTTTCTTATTGCAGACCATTTGGGCAAAGCTATGAGTTTCTCACTCTTCATACAGTGAAAAAGTACTTTCTTCCAATAATAGAAATGGTTCCACAGTTTTTAGAAAACTTAACTGATGAAGAACTGAAAAAAGAAGCAAAGAATGAAGCCAAAAATGATGCCCTTTCAATGATTATTAAATCTTTGAAGAATTTAGCATCAAGGGTTCCAGGACAAGAAGAAACTGTAAAAAATTTAGAAATATTTAGGTTAAAAATGATACTTAGGTAAGATATTTACCTCTTGAAATAATTTTTAAAATTTTTTAAAGGATTTTATTTATTATCTTTAGAGGGGAAGGGAGGGAGAGAAATAACAATGTGTGGTTGCCTCTTCGTGCATCCCCTGCCAGGAACTGGCCTGCAACCCAGGCATGTGCCCTGACTGGGAATCGAACCACGATCCCTTGGTTCGCTGGCCTGCACTCAATCCACTGAGCTACATCAGCCAAGGCTTGAAATAATTATTTATTGGATGCTTAGAGTCATGTTAAACACTGACTTTCTTTTACAGATTATTGCAAATTTCTTCTTTCAATGGGAAGATGAATGCACTGAATGAAGTTAATAAGGTGATATCTAGTGTATCATACTACACTCATCGGCATGGTAACCCTGAGGAAGAAGAGTGGCTTACAGCTGAACGAATGGCAGTAAGTCTTTTTTCCTTTCGTGAATCTACCTAAGGCAAAAATTAGAATAACTCTACTCAGAGTTAGTAATAGCGTTTCAAAGAAAATCTTAAAATTGTGTGGTGTTTGGATTGATTATGACCCTTAATCCTGAGAACTTTTGGTAATAACAGTTTATCAATTATTTGGTTATCTTAGCACATCTGTGGTAATTATTAGCTTGTGGGTGGGGTTGGTTGAAATGGAGTAGATAAAGATGATCTTGGGAATAAATAGGGCGATATTTGGTACCAAGTGAATGAAGTAGCCTATTGTTCTTTTAAGCAATTCCAGCTAAAGATTTTAAAATGGGAAATATAATTGCTGGAATAAGAACTACATGAATTAATGTTTTATCATTTTAAGAACTGAAGTATTTTATATCATTTTGACATTGAAAGCTTAGGAAGCTATTTGTATAGGAAACTATTATAAATAATGTCGCAGTGAACATGAGTGTACACATCTTTATGGGATACTGATTTCACTTCTTTTGGATATGTTCCCAGTAGTGGGATTACTGGATCTTATAGTAGTTCTATTTTTAATAAACTTCTATACTGTTTTCCATACTGGTTGCACAAATGTACATTCCCACTAGCGGTGTGATTAGGTTACCTTTTCTTCATATCTTTGCCAACATTTGTTATTTGTTGCCTTTTTGATAATAGCTATTTTAACAGGTGTGAGGTTGTAGGTTTGATTTGTATTTCCGTGGTGACTAATGATGTTGAGCATCTTTTCATGTACCTGTTGGCCATCTTTATGTTGTCTTTGGAAAAATGTCTATTCAGATCTTCTGCCCATTTTTTAAATTGTTTTTTGCTGTTGAATTGTATGAGTTTTTTGCATATTTTGGATATTGGCTTCTTATCAGATACACGATTTGCAGTTATTTTATCCCATTCAGTAGGTTGCCTTTCCTTCGCTATGTAGAAGCTTTTTGGTTTGATGTAGTCTTGCTGGTTTATTTTTGCTCTTGTTATATTGTAGTTTTAAAATGAAGTATGCCACTTCAAAAAGATTGGTTGTATAATGTTAGTGCATACCGTCTGACAGTATTGGTAACAACTGTCCTCATTGTCAAAGTCACCTCAGTTTAATTGGGGAAAACGATTAGAATGTGATAAAAGGTATGTAGAGGATGCCTAAACATTGGCCCTGTGTTAGGGATTTAGATGGTAGATGAAAGGTTTCATTTATGTTAGTCTGTCCACCTTGTGGAAGTCAGGCGTAGAGCTACTTAAGAGTGTGGCTTAAGGTCTGGTTCTGGTCCTTGAACTGTTGTCAGTCCTAAATGAGTATAGGAAATGACAATAAATGTTAAACTTTTCCCTGGCTGGTGTAGCTCAGTGGATTGAGCGCGGGCCTGTGAACCAAACAACTGCAGTTGGATTCCCAGTCAGGGTACATGCCTGGGTTGCAGGCCAGTTCCCAGCAGGGGACACATGAGAGGGAACCATACATTGATATTTCTCTCCCTCTCTCTTTCCCTTCCCCTCTAAAGATAGATAGATAGATAGATAGATAGATAGATAGATAGATAGATAGATAGATAGATAGATAGATTAGATAGATCTAAAAAAAGAAGAAGAAATTTCTGTAACAATTTGATATCGCCACATTTTTTATGGTATTTTACAAAAATACCTGCCTGCAACAGATTAGAATTGGAGATAACCTTTACCAGCTGAGAAGTATACTTCTCTAGTACATTTGGGGGCTAAATACTTTTCATTCTTAAGTGGAATACTGTAAAATCATATAGTGTTGACTGTTAACTTTTTTGATCATGAGTTGGAGTTTTCTCCTATTGGTATAGATAGTAAATAAATGCCAGGGAAGAAACCTAGCATAGTGTTATAGAACACAAACATGGTAAGCATGCATCTTTGATTCAGATTTTAGTTTCAACACTTCAGAACTTGTTTACTTTTTTGTAACAGGATAATATATTCCTCATTAGGATCATTTGGAAGACTAAAGAGCTAGTAGATAGGGGGATGATAGTATAATTTGTTTGTTGATAAATAAAAGCAAAATATAAAAAGAGGGTATCTTTTCACCCAACTGAACACTGGCATAAGGAATCAAAAGATCCTAAAATGAGTTCTGTACCTACCCTACTTAAGCCATGGTGATTGCTGTACTTAAATAACATTTTTCTGAATAAGTGTTAGAGTGCACTCTTTTTAATGATTTCACTATTTCTAATACATGGAAGCATTTCTTTGTGGCAAATGAAATTATTTTTCATAATTTTGCATTAAAACAACACAAGCATATTATAGTAGTGTGTTATGTTGTATAGTTTTTAATTCCTACTAATGTTTAAAAGTGTGAATAATACTTCATATAATTTTTAAAGTTTCTATGTTTTAATTTCTGCTTTGAAACAAGTTTCTGAATTATATTTAGGAATGGATACAGCAGAACAATATCTTATCCATAGTCTTGCGAGACAGTCTTCATCAACCTCAGTACGTAGAAAAGCTAGAGAAGATTCTTCGTTTTGTCATCAAAGAAAAAGCTCTGACCTTACAAGATCTTGATAATATCTGGGCAGCACAGGTAAGGAATTTAAAATAATGACTATTTGGTTTTTAAAAGAAAGGAAGGTGCTAAAAAAATAAGGAAATATATTAGGTGTTAAGAAATGAGATGAAGGCTTATATCATAGGACTTTTAGTATGTTTAAATGCCTGTTGTTTATAGAAATGCTGTCAGGAATCTTTTTGAAATAACCAATAATATTTTCAAGATAAAAATATTACATTATCTACTAGATTTGTTTGTTAATTTATAGGTGATTTGAGATAAGAGGCAAACAGTAAAATACTAAGGAATGTATATTGAAAGAATACAAGACATCAATAATTGGTTTCTTCATAAACTTCACATAAAGGAAAAACTCATATCAGGGGAGTTAAATCACTAGATTATTTATACAAATTTTATTTATTTAAAATTGCCCTGACCAGTATGGCTCAGTTGGTTGGGCATTGAGCTGAAAAACAAAAGGTGGCCAGTTCGATTCCCAGTCAGGTCATGTGTGGGTTTGGTCCCTACATAGGGTGAGTAGGGAAGGCAACCAGTGTTTCTCTACTTCTGTTCCCCTTGCTCTAAATCTGTTCCCCTTGCTCTAAAAATAAATAATAGTCCTGACTGGTGTGGGTAAGTGGGTTGGGTGTTGTCCCACAAAGCAAAAGGTCTCTGGTTCATTTCCTGGTCAGGGCACATGCCTGGGTTGCTGTGAGATCCCTGGCTGGGGGCCTACAAAAAGCAACCAACGGATGTGTCTCTCATACATAGATGTTTCCCTCCCTCTTCCTCTCTTCTCTTTGTTCTAAAAATAAATAAAATCTTTAAAAATTTTTTGTAAATCTACAATTGAAGGATTTATAGTTTTTCAGAAAGAAGAAAAGTAACCTTTTTGGTTTCAGAGATCGAAACCTATTTCTTTATCTTAATGACAAGTTTCTACTCATAGAACACTTGGGAAATATTATGGAAGTCTAGATTACAATGCTTTGTTTTTTGAGTCTATAGAAACCAAGAAAACACTCAGTTTTCCCTGTGAGTAATTAAGGTTCCAGTTTTGAAATTACCACTGGTGTGTCTTGTTTTTCTCCTACTTGCAATGTTAAAATCTGTACATTAAATTCAATAATGAAGGGTTTACATGAATTCCCTGTGATGGCCTGAGGGGAAGGGAAGGGTCAAGGGCTGCGTGGAGGTGGGCAAAGGGGGAATAAATGGGAACAACTGTAATAGTGTAAACAATAAAAATAAAGTTAAAAAAAGAGAGGTTGAGTTGTCAGGTTCTATATGGCAGTTCCAAAGCATTTAAAATGTTACAAATTTGTTTTGTTTGTGTTTATACACATGAAGATGAGAATGGTGTATTAATTAATGTGGCCAGAAGACAATATACACAATTTAATCTGCTGTTCAAATTCTAGTATGCTATGATTTTTATTTTACTTTTTTTTTTTTTTTTTGGTTCTTCAATAGGCTGGAAAACATGAAGCCATTGTAAAGAATGTACATGACCTACTGGCAAAGTTGGCATGGGATTTTTCTCCTGAACAACTTGATCATCTTTTTGATTGCTTTAAGGTAATGTTTAGCATAGTGAAGTAATACTATTTTATATTTAATAGATTTAATTTATTAGATCTGTGAGTTGTTTTTAACCAATAAATGGTTAAGTAGGAATCATTAAACAGTTTCTGGTGTGTGGGAATCTGCCATTGTTTTCTTTTCCAGTGAGAACTTGATGTTCCTTTTTTGTAATAAGAACCCTTATGAATAAAGAATCTTCTCCCACTCCCCTTGAAAATAACAAACACCTCAGATTGTTAATTTGGATTCCCTTCCCCTAGCAGTTACTGTTTTTATTACAGGTTCAGGTGAACTACTGGACTGCAGGGAAGGATGATTGGTTGTGATGAAAAATAAGAGCTGACTACAAGGGATTACAAATACCTTGGCATTCTAGGATTAATATACATAGGCAGATTGGAAATTAAGTCATGGACTTAATAGAAATGTCATTTCTAGGATAATCCAGGAGCCCCTATAGTCATATCTGCCATCATATACGTTTTAAAAGCCTTATTGTGTAGTGATCTCTCTTTAGTTGCTAGCATTGGGTTTGTAAAAGTCAAATGATGGCTGAATTTGTGGATCAAGAACACAACACCTTGTGGCAGTGAACATAAAGGGGTGTTCTTTTAACAACTGACATTAGATCCAAAAGGCATCATGTTAAAAAATAACAATTATTCTGACTGCTGGGAGAACGTAAGTTGGTAAAACCAGGTGGGAAAATAGTTTGGTGTGTTTGGAAAAGTGTAAGATTATCATGACTCACCAGTTTGACTTCTGAATATATGCTGTGGAGAAACTCATGTATATGTGCACCAGGATGCATAGTCAATATCTGTAAGGGGATTATTGGTAATAGCAAAAAACTGCTGTATAGAGTGGATAGATAAATTGTGGAATTTTCATTAAATGAAATATTTTACAATGATGATAATGAGCAAATTTGAGCAACTCACCCACACAAATGAGCCTGAAGAGAAGGTTAAGGAAAGAAACAAAGTCACACGATTTCATATACCTTGATTGCAAAAACGTGAATTTGAGCAATAGGCCAGCTGGCTTCTGCAGTGCTACTTACAACCATGTATAATTTTTGACTCAGGTAATAGTTACATGGTGTTTACCTTATATTCTGTAATAATAGTATATATTTGTACCTTTCTTGATGTGTACTTTAGAATAGTGGGAAAATAATACCAGTTCCTGGCTTCCACCCTAGAACAATTAAATCTGAATCGCTAGTTGGGGGCCTAGGAGACTGTATTTTAATCAGTATTCCCAGATGAATCTTTAGCACATTAAAGTTGTAAATCACTGCGTTATGGGAAAAATTCAGTTTGAGGGGAACAAAGTATTGAATGAATCTTTTTATGCATCTCTAATACTTTTTATACATATAGAAGTAAAAATTATATACTTTTTTCATCTTTTGAAGTACACAAAATGCAGCGGAGGAAATAAAATCAGTTTTCGTGGGTACTCTAAGGTTAATTACCACTCATTTTTAATCTGGAGATGACTTTTGAATTTTGGTACTGCATGAGAGATGACTGCCATAATGGGAGAAGTAAAGGAGGTTGATTGTGATTATATTTCCCGGCCCTTCCTCTTCTAAGGATGGCCTAAATACAGAATTGTCTAAATCCATGATGTATATTATCCATAAAAGCCCATTATCTATTCTTCTCTCCCTCCTCCTCCACTCTGGCTTAACAGATGTTTATTGAGTACTTGTTCTTTGGTAACAAGCATGATTTTTTTGAAGTGTTGGTAACTAGCAATTCTTTTGAAATGTGTCTTGAAAGTTACTACTAAAAATGATTCAAAGGAAGCATAAAGCCCAGGTCACTTTGCTCTTCTTTGTAGTCTACAGCCAAATGATTTTAGATTTGTTAGACTTTATGTACTTGCCTACTATAGTTTTTGATTGGTTTCTAAGTAAGTTTTTGTTCTTCAAAGTGGTTATTCCAATTTATTGTTCCATCCAGAGTTTCACATCCTTTTCCACACTTCTTTTTGTCAGCTAGATTTTTGACAGTCGGCTTGTTGTGTGAAATGTTTCATCGTTTTGGTATTGGTTATTATATCCTTGCTCACTAATAAGGTTGAACTTCATAATGTTCTGTTCTCCTTTATTTTATTTATTATTCATTGATTTTAGAAAAGAAGGGAGAAAGAGACATCGATTTGTTGTTCCACTTATTAT
This sequence comes from Carollia perspicillata, assembly GCA_004027735.1. NCBI lineage: Eukaryota > Metazoa > Chordata > Mammalia > Chiroptera > Phyllostomidae > Carollia > Carollia perspicillata. The sequence goes on along the minus strand of PVKM010000297.1, from coordinate 91,349 downwards.
TATTATTATTATTATTATTTTTTTTTTAGAATTTTATTTATTTTTAGAGAGAGGGTAAGGGAGAGAGAAAGAGAGGGAGAGAAACATCCATGCGTGGTTGCCTCTCACATGTTCCCCACTGGGGACCTGGCCTGCATCCCAGGCATGTGCCCTGACTGGGAATTGAACTAGTGACCCTTTGGTTCACAGCTCATGCTCAATCCACTGAGCTACACCAGCCAGGGCTGTTGTTCCACTTATTTATGCATTCATTGATTGATTCTTGTATGTGCCCTGACTGGGGATCAAACCTTGGCATATTGGGTCAACACTAACCAGTTGAGCAGCTCATCCAGTGCTGGGGACTGGGGGGTGGGGGTGCGCATGCAGGATGTCTATTTAAGTCTTTTGAAAAATTTCTCTTCCTGGGTTTTGTATTTTTCTTACTGATTGGTAGTTCTTAACATATTCTGAATGCTGGTCCTTATCAGTTTAAGTGTCCCAAATAATTTCTGTCTTTACTCTCACCTTACAATGGCTTTGTATGGACAGACATTATTAACTAATTTCATATGCAGTTATTTTAGAATATATCCCTGAGAGGTCAATACAGGAAGAAAATATTCATATCATTACCATAGTAACAACTAATAATTTCTTAATGACAAATAGTGTTAAGACTTGGAATTTTCTCAGATTGCACTTTATTTTTGAAGTTTGAATCAGGGTCCATACTTTGTAATTTGTTGCATGTCTTTCATGTCTCTTTGAATCTACAGTTTCCCCTTCATCTTTTTCTTGCCTGGTAGTTAGTTGCCTTTCAAGACACTCCATATTTACCACATTGTAAATATGTGCAGTAATTTCATTGAAAGGCTCTTTCACAATTTAACCTTCTGTTTGCTATTAGTTTGAGTTAGTTTATTTTCCAATAAAGTTATTAGTAACTTTATACATAGTTTTCTCATTGCTTAACAGTGTTCCTGGCCTCTACCCACTAGATGCCACCAGCAACCCTCCACTTCTCCCTTCATTGTATAAACTAGGCATTTTTTAAATATCATTTTAGTTATTTTTTTCCATTTTAGAGTAATTAAATGCATACTTTTATCTTAATTAAAATAGCATTGTATTATTTTTGTGTTTAGTTAGGGCTTATTTTTCTTGGTTAATAACAGACTTTGTCACAGATGTTTGTTTTCACATGTGTAATGCACACTGCTTTAAATTGGCATTTTTCATTTTGAAAATTTTTATATATCAAGTTGTCTGTCACCTTTTAATAAAATTTTAAGGTCACAATGAACACACAAATATAAGGCAGTGGTTTTCAATAGGGTCAATTCTTCCTTCCAGAGACACTTGGCAATGCCTGGAGACATTTTTGGTTGTCACAGCAGGAAAAGGGAGAGTTGCTACTGGATCCTAGAAGTAGGTAGAGGCCAGGAATTCTGCTAAACATCCTACAATGCATGGTATAGCCTCCCACCCTCTGACAAATCGTTTTTCTGCTTGAAATGTCAGTAATACTGAGGTTGACAAATCCTAATCTAAGATACTTCTCCCTTATCTCTCAATTATCACTTTAAATAATTCTGTATTCAGCTATGTTGCTTTTCTGATTAATGCAGTTAATGTGGTGGCAATTTAAGCAGTGAGAAATAAATATATGTTGTTTTCATGTCATTTAAAATGTTTTTCTAGGCAAGTTGGACAAATGCAAGTAAAAAACAACGTGAGAAGCTCCTTGAGCTGATACGTCGTCTTGCAGAAGATGATAAAGATGGCGTGATGGCACACAAAGTGTTGAACCTCCTGTGGAATCTGGCCCACAGTGATGATGTGCCCGTAGACATCATGGACCTGGCTCTCAGTGCCCACATAAAAATACTAGATTACAGTTGCTCCCAGGTAAGAGTGTACAGCCTTGCTCACACTCTGTTACCCTCTTCACAATTAGGATGGCTTAGATACAGAATAGTTGCAGGTTTTTCCAACATTATTTTGGAAGTGATCTGAAGGATTGACTTAATTTCTTCATGTAAGTTCGCCTCCTCTTCTTAGGTTTCTGTGTCAAAGCTTTGTTATCATCTGAAAACCATTTTAGTCTCAGGAGAATGGCGACATGACCAACACAGGTTATATAGTACTAGTATTGTTAAATGTATGGTTCTGAAATATCAGTTTCAAATAGATGAGATATGAGATATTAAAACTGTGTAGGGACTTTATAGGTAAGAGAAGTTAGGGTTTTTTTGCTCTTAGTGTAGTTAAGAAAAATAAATAAAATTTCCTAAATAGTGAAATATTCAGTGTCTTCCCTGTGAACAAATTACACAATAGCTTCCTTGCATTTTAGCTTGTAGCATGTATGTCCTTTTAATTCACGTATGAACATTGCTGAATAACTAATGTCTCACTTATTTAAAAGTATTTGCTACACTGATGAACTGAAATTCAAGAGCTAATAAGCTCAAGTAGGTATATGTGATTCAGATGCTACTCAGTTTTGACTACACTTGCTCATGACAGTTCATTATTTAGAAATAGAAATGTGAGCCTTGAGTTTAAGTTAGTTCATTAAATGGAGACACACCAAAAAAAGAATCTAAACCTGCTTTTCTGGTTACTATTAACTTGGGGGAAGGAGTAAAGTAGATGAGGTATGAAAAGTAAAGTATCAAACATGAAGTAATTTTGACTTTATAAGGTTAATTCTTGACCGCTTATACATGTTTGTAACCTTTCTCTCCTTGTGTGCATGTGGACATGTCCTTCTTTTGATTTTTGTTGATTTTCTTTTTAACTTAGTTGTCATACCATTATTTTCTTGGTAAAAACATAAATTCTATATGTTCAGTGTACCAAAAACAAACCTGTGCAGTGTAACAATCAGTGTTATATGTTACTGGCTAAATTTCATTATATGGTAGAATCTCCAAAAATATTGAGTTATAGCTAAATGCCTACTTTCTGGCAAATTTTTAAAATCAAAGTTTCTATAAGTCAAATTATAAGTTTCTTTAAGTCAATCAAATTTCTCTAATGCTTATGCCTATATATGAGTCCATGTCATGTTGAGCTTTTACAGCAGTGTTCTTACTTTTTGAAATTTTGCCAGTAAATGTGAGTTTAAAATATACTTGAAGTGAACCTCTATTTTTGTAATTCTCAAAATAATTTGGAAGTGTAATTCTCTTAAATATTGACCTATATAAAACATTGAAATTGTTTAAGGACCGTGACACACAGAAGATCCAGTGGATAGATCGCTTTATAGAAGAACTTCGTACAAATGACAAATGGGTCATCCCTGCACTGAAACAAATTAGAGAAATTTGCAGTTTGTTTGGCGAAGCACCTCAAAACTTGAGGTAAGGCTTTTAACAGAAACTTTTAGTATTTTTATTTATGTATTTTATGTATTATTATTTATCAGTTGGTGAAAGCAAACTTAAATAGGAAAATTAGGTGATAAGCTAAGAGAAGGGTTTATTTGGCAGAAAAATTCCTTCATCATATCTACCTCCTCAATTTTATTATTGAGGAAGTAAGCCACAATTAAGTGATATGTATCAGAATCAGGGCAGTAATACTGCTTTCAGGTCATTGGTTCAGAATTATTGCTCTATTTTCAGCAAGTATGTTAGATAGTTTCATGGTATATGCTGTATCAACCTCATTTCTCATTTCAGTTTTTCCTCTCTGCTTTGTGTCTCTTTTTGACCAGGTTCTACCCTTATCCTATATTATATGTTTCTTACAAACCTTATTATTTTCCTTAGTTAATTCGCTCTGAAATATTTAACAATTTGTTAAATTTGAAACATTATACTACAGAAGTTTTCAAAATATACTAAACTTTTTTTTTTTTACTAATTTTAAAGTTAAATTTAAAGATTAGACTGTGAAAGTATGTTTAATGAAATGGCAAAATGAGAGTTGAAATTTAATTTCTGTTCAATGGCTGTCTTTAAATATATCATCTCACTTGCCAAGTTCTGGTTACTGAAATAATTTGTCCTTGTATTGTTTTGGTTTTAGAGTTGGAACTGGTAACATGAAAAGGAAAAAATAATGTGGGGAAAAAAGCTTTAGGTGTAGTGCAGAGAATATTTACAATGGAATCAAGATTCCTGGGTTATGACCCTTGTGTCTAAACAGTCTTACCATTTTGTAAAGATTCTCTGAACTAAAGAAATTTATTTTCTTATATGTATAAAATTAAATGATTGCCAAGATCCTTTCTGACACTAGATTATTATGATTATGCCTAACACAGAAAAGGTTTTTGACGATTGAACTTTGATTTTTTTTCAAGGCTAGAAAAATAATATGAAATCAGAAAAGCTATAGGGATAAATAATGGAGAAAATTTAGATATATATCTTATGAACAGTAACATTTGGTTTGAGGGGCATATTTTGATTGTTCGGCCCACTATAACTATACAAAACACCTTCTGGCATTTTTAAGTGACTTCATCTGATTTACCATTAGATAGACACAGTAGTTTATATATTCTCCCAAGGAACAGTGACTCCATCTCTACTATAATAGTTAATGGCTGTGAGAATGTTACTTTCAATGAAGGTGGCGCGAAAGGTTTGAAAGGAACTAGATGTATTTCTGGTGATACTTATGGACAAACTTGGCTTCAAAGAAACTATCCCAGTATGTACCTTAAATGGCTAATAAAGTTTTACTGCAAACATGTTAAATTATATTCTTTACTATAATTACAGCATAATCTTTGTGATTCTAATCTTGCAAGGAGTGTTTCTATTTTATAGTCCTGGAAATTAAACTTAAATAAGTGCTTTGGTACTACTATAGTATGGAAGTAGAAATCGTTTATTCAAGTAGACATCTATTGATATGATACTGGAGAGTATTAATGTATTTTTTGTGTGTAACATCATAATGGAGTATCTATTTTCTGAAGCATTGATTTTTCTTTTAAATTGCTTGTCATTAAAATGGCCAACAGTGTGATTCTGTTATGAAAGAACCCATTTTAAGTTTTTAAATTAGTAGCTAAGAATTTAGATTATATAAACTCTTTTGATTCCAACAGAATTAATTGCCTAATTATATTGTTAAGTTCTTCTCGTTTCAGTCAAACTCAGCGAAGTCCCCATGTATTTTATCGCCATGACTTAATCAATCAACTTCAGCACAATCATGCCCTAGTTACCTTGGTAGCAGAAAATCTTGCAACTTACATGGAAAGCATGAGGCTGTATGCCAGAGGTATGTATGGTTGTGAGAAATAACAATATTTCCCTTCCCATCTTGACTTTGGGGGGTAGGTGGCATTAGTTACCTTAGAAATAAAAACAAATGTATTTTACATTCCTTTTTTTAGCTTATGGCCCACTTTCACATTACTCTTAATTCTTACACACACTTAAAACTCCTGGTCAGCATTTCAGGGCTCTTTAGTAAGTGCTTGCCTTCCCCACTCTCCTTATTAAGTTGATTTTTTTTTCTTCCCTGCCTGGGGGCTGTGCCTTGCCTATACTACATTTGGTTATTGCCTTCTTAGGTATGTACTTGATTCATTTTCAGCCTTTGTTTTATAACTACCACCACCTTTATCTTTTCAAGAAAACTTTTTTTTCTAAGTCTATTACATATATGATCGTTCTCTTATAATCCCAAATCCAAGTTTCATAAGTGTGGATTTAAAAATATACAAGTAAAAAAATGCAAGGCTACAAAATAAGAATCTACATGTTTACATTGGTTTCAAAGTATGAATTTGTTAAAAAATGTTGCTGTAAGTTTCCTGTTTTAACAGCCATTTTTAAGTGCCTCTGTTACATGAAGCTGTTTCAGTGCTCTTTTGCCCTCTGATAGTCATGTTTGAGTCTGTGTATGCCAGAGTATATGTGTTCTTAGTAGATATTCCTCATGCCAATTTCGTAGCCTCCCTGCACACAAAATCCAAAACTGTCTTTGTAGGCTCAAGTTTGTTCCCCATAGCCATAGAAAGGAAATGGTATATTTACTAGAGATAGAGATAGAATTGAACATAATGGTTACTGAACATACCAATCTTAACGTTTTATAGTAGATTCTATAGAAGCCTATCATAGTATGTATTAAGAATGAGGATATTTCTAATATTCATTATTTGAAGAGTAGAGTAGGTAGACTCTTGGCACTGCATAAAATCCCAGCATGCTTACAAAACATGAGGTTTTTGCTTAACACTTAAATACATTCCCATATAAAATTTAGGTGAATATAGTTGAAAAATTAAGCAGTTCTTCAGATACCCATTACCTATTTTGTTGACTCTTTGTTTGCCCTCTGTAGGCCAGCTGAGTCCTCCTAGGCAGTAGATTAAGAAGTAACATAAGCAGTCCAAGCATTAGGGAGCTGATACTCACTAGGCAATGATCTTTTATCATTTCAGCCCTGAGTTCCTTTTAAACAGCATGATAGGACAATTAGGTCAACATAGTCTTGTGTGTGACCATATGAATTACGTTCTGTGCAAAATGCAATCAAAATCTGAGAGAGGCGTGAGATGTTTGCCTGTAGTACATCCAAGCACTTGCATATGGACTTGGTTTAACACAACTAGATTCTTTGTTATGATTGCTTTTTGCTGGTACACAGCCCTCATAGATGCTAATTCAGTCCTTTCCCCAAAATGGATCCATGTAAATCATACGAGCTCTGAATGCTAATTTTTATTTGGCTTTATTTATATGTGGTGTTCCATTTAATTTCATTGTCAGAGGTTGAAAACCCTGCTATTAGGACAGTTAGAAGATGGGAGTCTGCAGTTCAGACTCACTAGAGTTTTTTTGCTCCATTTTAGTCAAATTCAACATTTGTAATTGCTTTATCTCAATTTCATGGTCACAAGAATGTTTTGAGTCTTGGATTTCTCCTCATGTGGTCTGTATCTCTCTACAAAGTAAGAGGTGTGAATCTGCATAGTGATACTGTCTAGATTTTTGAAACATGACCCAAACTTTAACTAGCTATATGACCTTGGGCAAGTTGCTTATGCTAGAATGATGCCTGGCCACATAGTAAGCTCTTGAAGTTTTTGTTGGTATTGGTATGTTCCCTTGAATTTCTTGACATCATAGCTTTTGTTTTCTCCTAATTTTGATAACTTTTTCTCCTCCATCATAGTGCTCTTATTGATACTGGTCAGTCTATAAGTATTTATTTGTTAGAGAGAGGGGAAAGGAGGGAAAAAGAGAGGAACATGAATGTGTGGTTGCCTCTCACACTCAACGTGGGACCTGACCTACAATCCAGGCATGTGCCCTGACTGGGAATTGAATCAGCGATCTTTTGGTTCACAGTTCAGCACTCAACCTACTGAGCAACACCAGCCAGGGCAGTCTATATTCAAATATAGGGGGAAAGTAAGCTAGTAAGCTAGTAAAGCTTTACTTTTAAGCTGGTAAAATTCTCCTATTAAAATAAACTTTTCACATCACTAAATCACTTCTGTGATAAAATAACATCAACCACTGATCTCTGAATTTGCAATTTTAAAGTAAATTACAGTTTTCACCTCTGTATAATCATGTTGTATTGATCCCATTAAGTATGAGACATATTCAGGAGGATAACATCAGGCTTCCACAGTTCACTGATATTCTCAATTTCTGATAATTATTTCGCCAATATTAAGTACTTGGCCTGCCCATATGTCATTGCTACCATCTTCAGCTTTGGAAGAGAACATTTCCTCAGTAGTATGTATAGTTAGCTGTTTTCTACCTCCTCTTTTAACATTATTTAGATAAAGTAATGAACTTATTAAAATTCTCAATATTTAGTCATATGTTCTTGCTACTTGTGCCTTCAGGCTCCGGTGCTTATTTTAACAAGTCATTTTTTTTAAAAAATGTTTATACAACAGAGTATAAAACCACCTTCTAATTTTCACTCAAGTTTTATCTCATTGGTAGGATTGCCATTGTACTTATTGAACACTTAACTGAAAGTTTAATTTACCATTTTTCCGGGTTTCTGGATAGAGTTGGAAGACTTGTTTTCATTGTAGATCATCACACTTTTGTATTCTGTTCTCTCAGGACTGGCACTTCAGTGAACTCTTCAGTTTTAGGAACAATTTTTTCCCCCTTTTGAAAGGATTTTTTTTTTTAGTGTCATTCACAAATTGTTTTCTGTGTTAGCGTATACTTTCTCAGTAGCTCTGGTTCGTTCCTAAATTAGCCATGAAGTACTGTTAAGTCTGAGTGGGTTCTTTGTAATTAAAAAAAAAAATAGGCTAGTGTCCATTTTATTAACAGTTTATAGTTCTCTGGAGTAATGGCTATTTTCAGGACTAGTGCAGGGAAATTGCAAGATGATCCTCAAACATCTCATTTCAGAAAGTAAGAAAGTACTCATACCATGCACAAAAATTAAGTGAAAATGGCCGTAGACCTAAAAGTATAAATAAAACTCCTAGGTAAAAAAACATAGGAATAAACCTTCGTAGCCTTGGGTTAGGCAAAGCAAAATTGTTATGGGGGAAAAGTGATATTATTGAACTTAAAATGGTAACCCAAGAATGGGAGAAAATATCTGCAAATTATATATATTTGATAAAGGACTTGTATCCAGAATATGTAAAGACTCCTATAACTCAACAGTTAAAAGACAACCCAGTTAAGAAATGGGCAAAGGATCTATGTAGACATTTCTCCAAAGACAGACAAATGGCTAATTGGTACATAAAAAGATGTTTTGGTTGCATTAGTTATTAGGAACATGCAAATTAAAACCACAGTGAGAAACTACACCTACCAGGATGACAGGAATTAAGATAACAGCAAGTGTTGGCAAGAATGTGGAAAGTTTGGACTTTCATATGTTGCTCGTGGGATTGTAAGGTGGTGCAGCCACCTGGATAAACAGTTTGGTGGTACCACAAAATGGTAAACATAGAATTTACCATACAGTTTATTCCTAGTTGTTACCCTAAGTGAAATTAAACCATAGATCCATGCAAAACCTTGAACATGAATGTTCATAGCAGCCCAAAAGGTGGAGATAACCCAACTATTCCTCATTTGATGAGTAGGTAAACAATGTTGTATATACATACAGTTGAATATTATTCAGCAATACAAAAAGTTACAATGTGGATGAACCCTGGAAAATATGCTAAGTACAAAAAGCCAGTCAGAAAAGACCACGTATTGTATGATTCTGTTATATGAAATGTCTAAAATAGGCTAAGAGCTGGGTGTGGGGTAAAAATGGGGCATGACTATGTGATGGGTTTCTTTCTGAGGTGATGAAAAATATTGTAGAATATGGTGGTAGAGCTCTGGCTGGGTATCTCAGTTAGTTAGTGTCGTTCTAATGCCCCAAGGTTGTGGGTTCACTGTCTGGTTGGGGCATATACAATGATCAACCAATGCATGCATAAATAAATGGAATAACAAATCAATGTTTCTCTCTCTAAAAATCACTAAAAATGTAAAATGTGATGGTAGATTGCAATAGTCAAATCTTGTAGCATTGACTATACCAAAAACCATTGGGTTATATACATTTTAAATGGGTGGATTTTATGGTACTTGAATTATTTCTCAAATTACAGATGCTTTTTTAAAAGTGAACTTTCTTGTACTGAGTTCTGAAATGACCTCTAGACAACTTGTAGTTTGTAATGACAAGAATCAGTTTATGGTAGGCTTAGCCAGCCACACATGAATTAATTTAGTCTCACCTACTTTCTCCTGTTTTCAGTGGGATATCTAATAGTTAGGCAGCATGAGTCAAAAATAGGTCATCTTTGATTACTAACTACAGTATTTGTTTGGGGCTGAATATATTTATTTACCAGGAAAACCACCAACCCATCTTTGTTTTCATGTCCAGGAAGCTTTTTTGTACAGAAGTACAGGACCTCTCCATTCCTATTTAGCATAGAAGGATCTTGTTTTTTGAATTTTATTTTTCTTTTTTCCTAATCCTCACCCAACAATATGTTTATTGGTTTGAGAGAGAGAGAGAGAATATCAGTTGCCTCCTGTATGCTTTCTGAGCAGGGATCCAACCCACAACCTGTGTATGTGCTCTGACTGGGGACTGAACCTGCAACCTTTTGGTGTATGGGACAATGCTCCAACCAAATGAGCCACCTGGCCAGGGGATTTCTTGCCTTTTCTTGATCATTGGGTTTCAGTTCTTAATAAAGTGCTGGCACCTGAATTTTAAAAAGGGAGTGATACCACTAAAACTAATGTGTAAAATTTTGATAAGAACAAGATACTTATATCCTCAAAGTATCTCCCCACAAATTACTTGATAACTACAAAGAGAAAAATAGTAACTTGACAGTGTCAAAGCATCTTGACTAAATGATTCGTTAATATGAATAGTGCCACCAAATGACATGAAGTTTCTTCTGATAATAATACAATGAGGACCTAGGGCCATTTCTGTGGTATTTGCCAAAATGCCTAGCCTGAATCATGAAGCATCAAAGAACCCTAAGTAAAGTGATATGCAACCAAATTAAAGTAGTTTTCTGAAACACAAGGGATGAGATTAATTCTCCAGATTAATGAATAAAACATGTATTACGTGTAAACTAAAAGCAACCGTTTAATCGTGGATTTGGAGAAAAGAACAATTAAAATTGGAGAATATTTTTGGTTAACTTGGAGGAAGGTTTGGGCAAGGATGATTGATACAAGAATACAAGGAGGGACCCCAAAAACCAAAATTACCTTCTGGAGGGGCTTCCCCAGCTAGATGAGTGGTCTTAGGAACCCCTTATGAGTGTGCCAACTGGTGGTGTTGTAAGGCTGTGTTTGGATTCGGTGAAATTGTTTTTGAAGGCTCTCTCAGTGCATTTGCCCATTTCACAATGGTGATTTCTGGGTACACCTGCGCACACTGTGCTGTGGGTTCAGCAGTTTTTGACCAAAATGGCATGAACCCCCTAGTGACTTTTTTTGTTTCCCCGGATGAAACAAGTCCTCAAAGGGAAATGTTTTCTGTTGTGGAAGAGCTGAAATAGAAACATGGCAGAAGCACTAAAAGGCATCAAAATCGATGAGTTCAAAAATACTTCGGACAGTGGAGGGGAAATTCTTGATAGGTGTATTGCATCAGATGGGGAAAGTACTTGGAAGATAACTGAAGTTTAAACATGTAAGAATAAACACAATTTTTTATAAATAAATACTGAGTTTCTTTGGGTCCCCCCTTCATGTAGAAGGTAGAGAGGTCTGAGATTCTGCTAGGTATCCTACAATGAATGCACGGGGCAGTTCCACACAAAGTATTATCCAGTCCAAAATGTCAATAATGTGTTCTTCAGAAACCTTGAGTTTTATAGTATTCTATCAGTGTTTGTTTTGATAACTACTATGGTTATGTAAGAGAATATTACTGGTTTTGTAAAGAGTTATTGAGTCTTTAAGGGTAAAGGGACATGTCTCCAACTAAATCTCAAATGATTTAGAAAAATTACACATACATACATGGCGATCGAGGCAAATAGGACAGAAATGTAAATAACTGGTAAATATGGGTAAAAATGATAATGGAATTCTTACATTTTTTGAGACTTAAGCTTGAGGTTATTAAAATTTCTCCTAATAAGGAACCTGCCAAGTACACAAAGCTATGCAAACATCTTGTTTTAAAAAACAAAAACATTGTTTTTGTTTTTTAATAATGAATGGACCTGTAGTCCATTATTCAGATACTTTGACTAGTGCCCTATAAAAGAAAATTTCAACATAGTAGAAGATAGTTTGATATTCTATCTAGTGTCTTTAGAAAAACCTCTGGAAGTGTATTGCTTTCAGTCCTGAACCCTGATAAAAAATGACTTCCATGGAAGTAGGAAATAAATGTTTAGGACTTTTGGTAGATAACAGTAGTGCTTGGAAATAGAAAGCAGTTAGTTATAATATCATTGGTTTTTCCTTCAAAGCATCAAAAGCCGGTGTTGCTAAACATTATAAATATTCCATCATTACAACGTGTCAAGATTTTGTTCAGAGAAGAAACCACACTATTTCTGGACACTTTGATTACCTTTACTACTATTTCTAAAGGGTTTCACATAATTAGAACTTTTTAGGTACTAGGATACACATACTGTAAGATCCAGGATCTGGTATGGAAATATCAGTATTTGATGCTAAAGGAAAATTGCACAATTTCTCATTCCTCTATAACTTGATACAGCTTACTGTAAGAAATGGCAGTGATTCCCAAGTGGTTGACGTTACTTGTCAGAGCATTTGCTTCAGTTTTCTGTTCCACACCACAAATCAACTTGATCATTTCCAGGTTATATCGTTTTTTCCAAAAAATAAATAAAATTTTAAACAAAAATCCTCTGTTAATGGTATTTTTAGGACAGTAGGTGCTTTGTAAGATTTTTTTTCTTGTGGTCTTTCATTGCAAACACGGAGGCTTTTTCACCCATAGTATGTTGTAATAAAAGTAAAACTAAAGAGTTTCCTAGCTTTGTTTTTTAAAAAGGAATTTCCAACTTAAGCTAGGCCTAGGAACCAATCCCGACCCATAGTTATGATAGATGGGTAAGTTTTCTTGAATTTCTGAGACTATTCTTTTATAACATGTTGATGGTGATAACTGTATTTTAAGTTCATTATATTGAGAAGCATTTTGGGTTACTATAACATTCTAGGTAGGAATTAGTTATGTAATTTATTTTTATAACAATATTTTTTCTCTAAGAAGACAGTTTTCAGTGTAACAAAAAGGAAATTAAAGAAAAATGTTGTCTTGGTGGCTCCCGTTCACAGACCACTCAAGTTAGTCTTAGGCTATAGTCAGAAATTGCTTGGTTGTGTATGAAGATTTGTTGAAGGGGTTGTGATGAAGAATAATTTTTATAGCACATTTAACAGATAATTTTCTTTTGGTTATGTAAAATGAAAATTTATTTTTGTGGGAAAAATAGATGATTTGAAATATGAGTAATTAATAAACTTCAGGATGCCTTTTAATGATAAGAAATTAATAGCTTTTTAAGTGACTTAATTTCCTTTTGGTTAAAACCACCAGTGATGTGGGTATCCAATTATATAATGCATGATTTTGTTTTTAATTTACAGACCATGAAGACTATGACCCACAAACTGTGAGGCTGGGAAGCAGATATAGTCATGTTCAAGAAGTCCAAGAAAGACTTAACTTCCTTAGGTTTGTTTTAAACAATTACTGTTCTATTTAAGACACAGATAAAGAATGCCAACTTATTATGCTGTGTAGCTTAGGTCTTTTTCAGGTGGCCATTTCCGCTTACCACTTTCCCCACCCATCCCCCATGGAAATCATTATCTGAAAGGCAAAGAATATTTCCCTATGTGTTCATGTATTAAAAATAATTGTCTGAGTTTTAACTTCTTTGCAGTATTTAAAGAGAACATGTACACTTTTGTATAGAATGCTGTTCTTTATACTTTTTTATGCTGGAAATAAGGTTATTTTTAAAGAACAAGTTGCCATATTTTGACACAACCAGCTAGAAAACTATACTGACCTTAATGGTATCATAGACACTAAGGAAATGGGAACAAAAGGCTGCTGGACCAGTGCATCAAAAAATGGTTTTGAGTCCTCTGATCCCTTGTTTATCGTAGCAGTGGCTAACAAAGGCAGTTCAGTGTCGTGTGTTAATAACATTATTCTGGTGGGGTTGAGGAAAACAGGTTAATTTCCTTAAGCCAAACTAAATGTAGTACAAGGCTGAATTTGTTTACTGATATTTGTTTTTTAGTGACTTTATATACTTACCAATTTGAAATTTTTGATGATGGATTTTTGTGAATTCACTACCAAATCCTAGAACAGAAAAAATTATACGCAGATCCTAAGTGTGCTAAGGGAAATGCCAAGGTTATCAGTGCTTCAGAAAAATCAGTTGCATTTATTATTTTGATACACTAGGGAATTTTCCCTTGGGCTGTGTTAATTATCTGTGTGCTTGCTTATACTGGGAAACACTTATATAAGTAGTTACATAATGATTTTCACTTGAGGAAAAACTCGAGCCTTCAGCTTTTAAGAAATTTGGCATTTGTTTAAAATGAAGTGTGTTTTTGAACCATTCAGATAGAAAGACCTGCCTCCCCAGATTGACACTCCCTGCTTTAGTGAGCCTTTTTTTTTATTGGTGTGTGTTCTATCCCTTGATTTCTTAGATCAGAAAAGTGATTATGAGCCCTTCTGTTATATCAAAGTTTTGAATCAGAAGATCTATTCTAGTCCCTGCTCTGTTAATAACCTATCTCCATGACCTATAGCAACTCACTGAAGAGAAAGAAACCTAAGTTTACGCACTGTACATTCAGCTCATTTTATTTCATTTTAAACACTTTACATTTAATCCTTGTAGCAATGCCATGAGACAGGCATTCTCTGCATTTGATTTATAAGGAAACCAGAATTCACAAGGCTTAAACTAGCTAAATCACACAGCCAGTATTGAATGGCCTTGCACAGTCAACTAGGTATGACTTCAAAGTCTGCTCTTTCTATCAGAACCGTGATTTTTCAAACCTACGTTGGAGCCTTAGAGCTTCTGAGGAGCTTACGCCAAGATTCCTGAACCACCAGTGGATGTTTTATCCCCATTTCTTATTTTTTTCATCCTCCCAGCAGCTAGAACAGCTCTGCTTTCATTTTATACATGGGATTTCCAAATGGAATTGTACTTGGAACACATTTTCTGCTGTTGTCTTTAAAAAAAAAAAAACCCAACTTTGAAAACAACTGCATGTTATCACATTTCACTTCCATTTTGTATATATAAAATAGAGGTAGCAGAACTAGGAAGGACTAGGTGCTAAAATTCCTCTTTAAGATCAGCAATGTTAGGGAAATACCAAAAACCCTGGAATTGACTTCCCTAAAATGCTTTGAAATGGAGAGGGAACCTACTGACATAAAATACTCTACCATACTTTTAACTGGTCACGGGGCCACCATTATGTTTCCTGAAATGAAATCGAAGTGTTACCTTTCTGTCATTCAAAGATAAGACAGGCAGAGTTAGCGGGTGAATGCTAAAACAAATAAAAAGCTAACTGAAGAGACTTACTTGGTTGTAACAGAATTCACCTTCATTATTGTCTTGTTTAAACAACCGAAACAATTGTCAAAAAAGTAAAAATGGCCATCGAGAACACTAGTGAATAATTGATAAGCATCCTGTTGAATATTGACATACAAAGTTGAAATCATATATAGGTTATTCTGTCTAATATGGCCAGGTACTGAGTAGTGAGTATAGATCAACAGAAAGTATTAACATTTCAGCAATGTCACCTCTCTTAAATGTCATTGAATTAGTTACCTCTGGAAGTCATTTAGTTAGAATACCTCATTTACCAGGGATGCCATATAAGCAAAATGCTAGAATTCAACTGCTAAACATACTGTTTTATGTATACAGATAGATTGCATTTGAGGATAAAAATTATGTAGATCTAATTACTAATTTTTTAATGTTTTTTTTTTCAAGATTTTTATTGAAGGATGGCCAACTGTGGCTATGTGCTCCTCAGGCAAAACAAATATGGAAATGCTTAGCAGAGAATGCAGTTTATCTTTGTGATCGTGAAGCCTGTTTTAAGTGGTATTCCAAGTTGATGGGGGATGAACCAGACTTGGATCCCGATATTAATAAGGACTTCTTTGAAAGCAATGTGCTTCAGCTTGATCCTTCCCTGTTAACTGAAAATGGGATGAAATGTTTTGAGCGATTCTTCAAAGCTGTGAATTGTCGAGAAGGAAAACTAGTAGCAAAAAGGAGAGCATATATGATGGATGATTTGGAATTAATAGGGTTAGACTACCTATGGAGGGTAAGTGAAAAGTAGGAACTTATAAACATTGTGATACAGTTTTTCAAATAAGGGATCACAGTTTTGCATATAAATTTTATGTATGTATAATTCTCTGATGCTTGTTCTGGGAGGTACTGACAGTTTACCTTTATCTTATTAATAACTATGTTATTTGTCATTGGATTTTTTTCTTCTCTCTTTCCCTTCCCTTCCCACTCCTGCCACTGATGTTTCTTTTGTCTTGGCTTAGAATCCACATGTGTACAGAAGTGCACTAACCAAACAAATCTTTCATCCCACCCCATGAAAGTTATTTTTCAGTTGTAGATTGTTGTTCTTCAGTGTTAATTTTATGTTATTATACATTTAGTGCTAAAATAACTAGAGAACACTTTAGAAGGAATTATGAATGTATTAACTTGTGATCTTTTAATAAGTGAGGGAGTAGAACATCATTGTCTATTTAAGGTTAATCTTTCTGCCTTTAAGTCTTAATATACGAGGTCTGTCCAGAAAGTATCCAGCTATGTAATATGAAAAATAGAGACATTTATTGAAGAAGATACAAGGAACATTGTACATAGGACAATGACGCCTCAGTCCTCTTTGAAGTAGGCACCTTGGGACCGCACACAGTTCTCCCAATTGCCATTGGCTGCCCTGTCATATTTTCCTTAATCTCATCTATGGTCTGAAATCTCTTCAAAGATTATTTTAGTTTTGGGAAAAGGCAGAAGTCACAGGGTGCCAGGTCCGGGCTGTAGTGGGGTAGAATCATCCAGGTGATTTGATATTTCTCCAAAACACTCTGCATGAGAGATAATGTGATGCATGAGGGTGTATTATCATGATGAAGCTGCCAATCACCATCTGGATAGTTTCCATGGAGGAATGTTCAGGCTCAACACAAAATTTGATGCAGATTTGTTGCTGTTCTCTTGCTCAGTCATTTTGAATGTGGTGGCCACACAGTACACATGCTCACTCAATAGCATCTACTGCCCCCACTGACTAGTACAATGAAGTCACTGTTCACACATGTGCATTCCATTCCACTCTCCTTGGCTGCCAGGTGATATCAATGTCATGTAAACCAATCTCCGTATATTAACAATTGCTGGACTTTTTCCAGACAGACCTCATATAGATATTTTTCATTGATGTAATTTGAAAGCATTTCTGGCTTTCAACATGATTCTATATGTAGCTGTTGCAAAATGATCACCATAATACATATACTTAACATTCATTACCATTTTTAGTTACATTTTTTTCTTATGATGAGAACTCTTTAAGAATTTTAGCAACTTTTAAATATGCAATATACTACTAGTAACTATTGTCACCTTGCTCTACATTATATCTCCAGGATTTATTTATTTTGTAACTGGAAGTTTGTACTTGTTGACCACCTTCACTCATTTTATCTGCCTCACCTCTGGCAGTCACCAGTCAATCCTCTGTGTCTGTCTCACGTATTTGCAGCAGTTTCTATACATATGATATGAAATATTTCTCTGCTAGCCATAGATAGCCTAAGATCTTTACTGTGGTGTTTGATTGTTCAGACTTTTCTATTAAGTAAGGAATTTTCAACATTTGTAAGTAATATTTTTTAATTTTCTATTGCAGTTGACATATGTTTTCTACATTTTTTTTAGAGAGGGTAAGGGAGGGAGAAAGAGAGGGAGAGAAATATCAATCAGTTGCTTCTTGCACGCCCCCCAACCGGGAACCTGGCCTGCAACCCAGGCATATGCCCTAGACTGGGAATCAAACCATTGACCCTTAGGTTCTTAGGCCAGCACTCAGTGTGCTGAGCCACACCAGGCAGGGCTGTTTTCAACATTTTTAAACAGCAGAAACCCTTTTTAAACATAAAAATTTACACAGTGCTTCAAAATATAAAACTAGTTGAAGTTAGGGAAGCCTGTTTACTTTTTCTTTGCAGTCTCTCCTTGTGCTTCTCCTCTTTCTGTCTCTCTAAGCCTGTTATATAGGGGTCAGCCCTAAAACACTCCCTTTAAGTCCTAGAGTTCTGCATATAGTTTGAATACCACTGATACAATTAAATGAGTGATGAAAGAGCTATAGAAATTAGGTGAGTACCCCTTTATACTAAACTATTTCATGTAATCTTTTATTGCCTTTTAACTAATTTGAATATTTCCTTGAATATGTCCCACAACTTGATTACCAAGGTGTTAAGTTGCAGTGTTAAATAATATCTGAAACACTCATACATACAGGAAACAAACTGTTGGTTATCAGAGTGGGGAGACATTGGGAGAGGTGAAATAGGGAAGGTGGATTAAGAGGTACAAACTTCCAGTTATAAAGAAGTCATGGGAATTTAATGTACAGCATAGGGAATATAGTCAGTATTGTAATGACTTTGGTGGCAGGTGGTAACTAGACTTACCATGGGGGTCATTTTGTCAGGTATGTAAATATCAACTCACTATAACATACACCTGAAGCAAGTAGGATATTGTGTCAGTTAAAAATAATGATAATAGTAGTGATCAAAGCATATTATATCCTTAGTAAAATGTGTCTTCCCTTAAATTTCTTTATTCAAGATTTGGGTTTTGCATTTATTATTATTTATTTTGGCCTGTTTTCCTTGGTTTTCTTATCAGTGTTGATGTATCCTGAAATTATTGAATACTGTATTAAAAATAACAGGGTAGGTATGGTTTGAGTTGAACAACTAAGATATTTCTTGGAAGGTATTTATGATTGAATCTTTTGAACCTAGGTCGTGATTCAGAGTAATGATGATATTGCCAGCAGAGCTATAGATCTCCTTAAAGAGATATACACAAACCTTGGTCCCAGGCTACAGGTCAATCAGGTGAGGATTGACATGCATTAAAATTTACATAAATTAGGATTCTGCTAGAAGAACTCTCTTGCTGTAAAGAATATTTCTTTAATTCAGAATTAACTAGTAATTTCTTTGTGTTAACTCATTAAAAATAAACCTAAAATATTTAGTTCTTATTTCTCTTGTACAAAATGCTTTCTGTATGAATCTTATAATAATGATCTTGAAGTGATTATTTTGAGTATAATTATGGCAAGAGATTTTGACCAAATTTTCTTTGAATATCTAGTTTATACTTAGGGAACTCTAGCTTTCTTTGTCAAAACATAGTTTATTTTATTATCACAGTTTACAACAGATGCTGGTTAAATATGAGCATGGTTAATTGAGGGCTACCTTTAAATTAGTTGTTGCTATCTTTAATTGGAGTAATGTTTTATATATACACTAAGTTTTTACATTCCAAAGTAATATGAACTGTTATTTGGCCCACTGTTTGTAGGTGGTAATCCACGAAGACTTCATTCAGTCTTGCTTTGATCGTTTGAAAGCATCCTATGACACGTTATGTGTTTTGGATGGCGACAAAGACAGTATTAATTGTGCCAGACAGGAAGCTGTACGAATGGTTCGAGTATTAACTGTGTTGAGGGAGTATATAAATGAATGTGACAGCGATTATCATGAGGAAAGAACAATTCTGCCTATGTCAAGGTTTGTGAATAACTGATCTACTAGTGCTATTTCTTAATTACTTGATGTTTTCCTAGCCTTTTAATTTTTTAAAGTGATGTACAGAAAAAGTGAGGAAAATTAAGGAAATTATATTTGTTTTAGGGTTTTTTGGTAGAGCATTCTCATTCATTAAGTCATTTCCTCTTTTAATTAATTAGTTATTTTTGCCATTGACATTGCCTGATAAGTATTGCAGGGATATTGTGTGGTTAAAGTGTTTTGGTAACATTTATGTGCATGGTTAAAAATAACAGCATAGTAGAATTGGAGAGTAATTGGAAGTAACTTGTAAAAACTCCTTTGATAGCCGGAATAGCAAGAAATACTTTCACATGTTGTGCTAACAGTTCTTGTAAGATCTCACCATTTGGTAATTCAAATAGTTATTTATAATTTAGAGATATTTATAGAATGAGTGTCATCGATATTTAATTTAAAAGATTTCTATTTTGCCCTGGCTGGTGTGGCTCAGAATTGAGTGCCGGCCTGCAAACCAAAGGGTCACCAGTTCGATTCCCAGTCAGGGCACATGCCTGGGTTGCAGGCCAAGTTGTGCCCCAAGTAGGGGGCGCGTGAGAGGCAACCACACATTGATGTTTCTCTCCCTCTTTCTCCTCCCCCCCTCTCTAAACATAAATAAATAAAATATTTTTAAAAAAGATTTCTTTTTGTAAGATATTTCTCCTTGTTTACTATGAAATTATTTAAAATTACTCCTTAAATATGATTTTTATCTTTTGTATTTTATCTGCAGTAATACTTAAATCAACATAAATATTCTTTTCAGGGATGAATTTTTATATTAAGAATTTTTTCAGAAAATGTACATTTTAACAATTTTGTTTACTCTCAAGATAAAGTTATCTTCCATATTTAAAAAGTCTTAGTGAGGTGGGCTTTATAGCATAAAAATAAGTGAAGTGTTAACTCATGTCTTTATGTTAATTTCTTGTAAACTAGACACCTTATTTTCTGCAACCATAGGTACAAAAGTAGCAACAATGGAATATGTTGTGTTTTGAAGATTACTTATAATATTTGTAATGAAAAGAAGCAGCAAATTTTTATTTTCAAGACCCTGAAAATAAGTAGCCTTAACTTACTTTATCTTACTTAATAAGAAAATATTCAGCATTAGATTTTTAGCTTTATTTTCTTTGCAAGATGATTTGAAAGCATGCTGAATGTGGTGTTTTCTTTTTTGTTTCCCCCAGAGCTTTCCGTGGTAAACATCTCTCTTTTATAGTTCGATTTCCAAACCAGGGCAGACAGGTTGATGACTTGGATGTATGGTCTCATACAAATGACACAATCGGTTCAGTACGACGATGCATTCTCAATCGTATTAAAGCCAATGTAGCCCATACAAAAATTGAGCTCTTTGTGGGCGGTGAACTGATAGATCCGGCAGATGATAGAAAGTTGATTGGACAATTAAACTTAAAAGATAAATCGGTAAGTGTCTATCTTTTCAAGAAAATCAAACCTGAGGCTGTTTTTCATTATTCAGCATTTTGTTCTATAAATGTTAATTAAGCATCCATCATGTGTGAAGGTCTGTATTAGGTGTTAAGATTGTAACACTAAATAAGATAGGCATCAGTGTTATATCTACAATAAAGTAGAAGAGGGAAGGGTTTCTAAAAGCAAAACTAATTAAGTGGTTGGTGTTTTTTTTTTTTCCCCAACCTCCCCTAAGTGGTTATTTTAGATAATACTTATAAATTATATTTCTAAAAGTATAGAGTGTAGATTTTGGTTTTTGTTAGTGTGTCACTAACTTGTGTATTTTTCTTTGTCTTTGATGCTAACACAATATATCATTTTCAGCTAATTACAGCCAAACTTACACAAATAAGTTCCAATATGCCTTCAAGCCCTGATAGCTCTTCTGATTCCTCAACTGGATCTCCTGGAAACCATGGTAATCATTACAGTGATGGTCCCAATCCCGAAGTGGAAAGCTGTTTGCCTGGGGTGGTGAGTAGATAGTTTTGAGTTACTATATTATGCAAGGCATTGTGCTAGGTTCTTTGAGAATAAAAAAGTACATTGAATATGTTTTTTATTCCCTTGAGAAGCTTATAATTTAATGTGGCAAAATATCAAATAACTATATAGTTAACCATCAACTTCACAATGGATCCCTCTGAAAGGTGATTGTAACTGCTTGAAATTTAAAACATTTCCCTTATAGATATAGTATTGTTTTTTATGTTTTTATAAAGTTATTCCATTATATAGCTTAATTATAACTATTAATTACCACCATATTATATATTCATACCATAATAGTGAATCCTTCCTTCAGAACTGTTTCTATAGGAAAATATCTGCACTGTTTCACAGATTGTCATAACGTAACTTGTATCTAAAGAAACAGTGATTCTTCCCTCCCTTAGTCTCTCCTTCTGTCCCTCCCCACAACAGTTGTAATGGCTACAATACCAGCCACCATGAGTGAGCATGGCAGCCTTTTATTTGTACAGAACCTAACTTTCATGTGTGAGAGAAATAGTTTAACAAAATAGAGCTGTCACACAGAAATTACTGGAGGTGGCTTGTATAGTATATTCCGTCTGCATCATGAAGGATTTGTAAAGGTGGGAAGATGGGGAAGGCAGACTATTTTAAAGAATAGACATGCCATAAGCAAAAGTGTGGTTATCAACAAACAAATTTATTTGGGGATCTTTGGGGGTGGTATAGTTTACAGGTAAATATTTTGTGCATTTTTTATTCTAGATAATGTCACTGCATCCCAGATACATCTCTTTCCTCTGGCAAGTTGCAGACTTAGGTAGCAACCTAAATATGCCACCTCTTAGAGATGGAGCAAGGGTACTTATGAAACTTATGCCACCAGGTAAGAATTTTCTTTTAAAGACTATTGATGTTGATGAAGTACATAATGGACAATAACAGGATATATCAGCAAATTCTGTTCCTACATGGAACATGCCTTATGGTAGGCTAAAACAAGAGTTGGCCAATTCACAGCCTGATTTTGCAAAGATTAAGAGCTCTGGGTGATTTTTACATTTTTAAATAGCTAAAGAAGTAATCAAAGGATAATATTTTGTGACTTAATTACATGAAATTTAAATTTTGGTATCCGTAAACAGTTTCATTGGTATACAGACATGCTCATTCATTTCCATACTGTCTGTGGCTGCTTTTGTCTTAACACAGTGGAGTTCAGTGGAGGTCGTGACAGAGAGACCATGTGGCCTGAAGTGTCTTAAATATTTACTCTCTGGCACTTTACACAAAAAATCCTTTATACCCCTGGGCTGTATTTTGGGTCACGTGTTGTCTATAGCATTGTTCCTTTTTCATTCCTTTAAAAAAACATACACACTTTAAACTTGTAGCTTTTATTTTCGTATATGCGTCTGTAGATTAATTTTTTAGAGCTTTCTTTGTCAATTTCAGATACCTAACTTTTTTTTTTATTGTGTAGCTGAAAACTTAACTCTTCCACATTCTCCCAATTTTTGCTTAAGTTCATAGTCAGCATGTATATTTTCAAGAGTAAAAATTGGTTTGCTGGATTTCTGACAACTTGTTTCCTGCATTTAATCATTCTTTCTCTTTTAATTTTCTTGATTTTCCTATACATCTATTGCTACTTCTTCCCACATACTGTCTAATAACCTCAAAATAATTTTCCATTATTATATGCATTATATAATCTGTTGGCTACACTATTGTCCTAGAACTTTTCTTTCTGTCATCTGATTGTTTTCTACCCTTTTGGGACTACTTTCTTCAGCTTTTCTATGGTGGATTCCTATTAACTGTCTTCTATGTCTTAAGCCCAAGCCTTTCTTGAGGTGTTCCTCTCACTCTGTTGAAGCATCCCCTCCTGCACATGTCTCAGCAAGTGTATGTGGAAGTGGTTTTGTTTTTGAGACATGATTTGTCTGAATGCAGCTAAACCCTCATATTTGATTAGTAGTTTGGATATAAAATTCTAAGTTGAAAATGTACTGTGTAGCTGGCAATGTTGCTGGTCTGAAAAAGAAAGCTCTTCTCAGTTCTCTTCCTTTGCATGTGATCTTTTGGTTTTATCGTGGAGTTTGGAAATTCTGTGATGAGGTGCCTTGGTTTGTTTTGTGGTGGACACTCTGTATTTGGAGATGCCTAATTTGTAAGAGATTTGTATTCTTTCTTTGCTAATTTTTTTTCCTCTGTGTTTTGTTTTTTTGTGTGTCTTTGAAATCTCTGTGACTGGTGTTGAATCTAGTAAATCTGATTTTCTTCTTTAATTTACTTCTAGCTTTGAGGTAATTTCCTTAATTTTTTCCAGCTTAGCGATCCTTTTCCAGAGGATTTTGTTTTTCATTGACGTATTTCAATGTTTCTGCTCTAATACCTGTGTTCCTCTAAAACTGAGTGTTTTGCAAAATAAACAGGTCTTGTAGGACAGAAGGGAGTTTGGTAGACCATTCAATCATGTACAACTCAGAAAAAAATTTTTTTAATTGTAACATTTACAAACTTACAGAAAAGTTAAAAGTATATAATTCAAGCAGTTTTGGGGGAACCAATTTGAGAGGAATTTGTTGGGCTGTCTTGTGTTTCCATTATCTCCATGTTGACCTTTCTCATTTTGTTTCCTGATTCCTATAGGATCATTCATAATCAGTTCAAATCTTAATTAGATTTTTAACAGCCTTCTCTCCATGATTTAATCCTTCCTTAACCCTTCTGTTGTATTGTTTAGAATTTGTATTTTTTTAATAATTCTTTTTTTAAACTTTATTTATTTATCTTTAGAAGGGAAGAATAGGAGAGAGGGATAGAAGTAACAGTGTATGGTTTGCCTCTGGTGCATCCCTTGCTGGGAAGTGGCCTGCAACCCAGGCATGTGCCCTGACTGGGAATCAAACCGCATTCCTTTGGTTTGCAGGCCCATGCTCAATCCACTGAGCTACACCAGCCAAGGCAAAATTTGTATTTTTTTTTAATTTACTAAGTATTGAGTAACAGTAGTTGCTTTATGTGTGCAGATTCAACCTTTACAACTTTTTAAAACAAATTCTCCTCAGAATACCTGATCTGTTTTTAAGTTGTAATAGATATTTATTTAAAGTAATATATTTGCAACCCAGATGGTTCTACATTGTACATTTCCATTTAACGATGTTTTAACCAACATCATTAAAATACTGAGGGCAGATGCATCCACAGATTTTGATTACACGATTATTTATTTGCCCATTCTTCTCTTTGACCTCTTTCAGATATGGTTCAAGGTAGAAATTATCCTTATATTTTTTCAGTAGTCAAGATCTGCTTCGTGGACAGGTCCAATGCTCTCTTAATGTGAAACACCCTGTCATTATTCAGGTTCTCAGGAAGCCTTCTTATAGCTTCTTTTACATTGTCATCCACATGTCTTGTATGGTCTCACATTAACCGTGGTTTACAGAATTTTGTAGCATTGTAATACCATATTTGAATACCCTCTAGCCACCAACTTGATGCTGCAACAGAAGCAGGCCTGTTTGCCACTTTGATCCAAGACTCCAGAATCCCTGATCTTGTGATTTGAGCATAGTGCCACCAGATGGCAACAATGAGCTCTTGCCAGGCACCTCCAAGTGGAAAACTTGAGGATGCTTTTTTTTTCATATTTTATATAATCAAAGTCTAGTGCCTAGATTTGAAATAGCCAACTTTGAAAAAGCCAGTAATAATTGTACTACGGTAGTTAAATTAGAGACTGTGAACTCAAATGGACTTGACTTCAAATCCTGATCTGTAAAACTGGGCTAATAATAACTATTTGATATGTGGAAAATCTCTAGTCCAGTGACTGGTATTTAATCAGTATTTAGTAAATGTTAACTTTCTCTGTCACTGTGGTTGCTGCACACATACACATTCACACTTTAATAGAGGAAGCAGGGGCTCTAAGAAAAGGAAGTTGTTATAAATTATTTCTAGCTGTGAAACATTGGGTAATCATTTAGTGTATGTGCACATGTGAGTATATTTTTAAAGGGAAGAAAACCAAGATGGAATTAGTAGCTTTTTCCATAGTCATTGTTTTTACCTCCTTTCATTCTGAATCTTTAGGTGAAATCAAGTGCCTTCATTATGATTTGCTGCTAAACTTAGAATTTCTACAGCCTTCTCTGTGGGTCATTTACTCTCCTGTAATCTAGACTGTACTGGAGAGTTTCTGTGACCTTTCCTTACTTACATGCCTCAGGAAAACAGACTTTTGCATGATGCTGTGTAGTTAAAATATATGCTGCTTTACCTCTTCAGCCAGAGCTGCTTTTTCCCCAGGAATTCAGACTAACCAATATCTTAAAATATTCCAAAGTCTGTTATAAGTACTTCCCACTTGTTAACTCATTTAAAACTCACATCATCCTTATGAGGGAATTACTATTTTCAGCTGTATTTTAAAGATAGGGAAACTATGGTACGGAAAGATTGAGTTACTTGACCAGGAACACACAGCTTAAATGGCATTTCTAGTATTCAAATGCATGAGGTTGAGCTCCAAAGTTTGTACTGTTAACCTGTGTGTTGCTGCAGATTGTTTTCTATGTATTTTTTTAAGATCTTATTTATTTATTTTGAGAGATTAGGGAAGGAAGGGAAAAAGAGAGGGAAAGAAACATCAGTGTGTGGTTGCCTCTCACACATTCCCAACTGGGGACTTGGCCCACAACCCAGGCATGTGCCCTGACTGGGAATCAAACTGGCAACCTTTTGGTTCACGGACCGGCGCTTAATCCACTGAGCCACACCAACCAAGGCTGTTTCTGTACTTTTTAGTAATATGTTACTATAATCACATAATTGACTGGGCTTAAGGTGTCTTTAATAAAACCTAAAATCCTAACTGCATCTAGGTGACAAGGTGATTTGCTTAGAATTCACTGCTGCCTTTTCTTAGAGCTCTTGTTACTTTTTCCTCCTATTCCCTTTTGCTTCTGTCCTTAGCTCAGCATATTTTTAAACCAAGCTTGACATTCTCAGATATCCTGTGAATTGGTTTGTTTTTAGAGAGTAATTTGGTGATGTATATGAGAGGTCTTAGACCTTGCTGTTCTTTCTGCATGTGGGATTTTTTTCTTGATGAAATAACTGCAAAGATTTGACTGGTGGGATTTTTAGTGTAAAAAATGTTTTTGGGAAAAAACCTGAATGTTAGTAAGAGATTATGCTGGTAAAATAACAATGTCATTTTAATCATCGATTAAAATTGGTACCAGGGATAACTTAATTATTTCATTTAGTTATATTATGTGGCAGCGTCTCTTCAGAGTAGGAAAAACTAACAATTTAACACAAATTGAAGACTTCTTAAGCACTGGGTGGGGTGGACTGGGATGGGAGTAAACGACAGAAAACTGTACTTGAATAACAATTAAAAGGAAAAAAGAAAAAAGAAGAAGAAATTTTTTAAAAAAGATTTCTTTGAAAACAATTCCAGGCTGATTCTAGGCCTGTAAAAATTAGCCTACTCTAAGGAAGTTATAGTAATTTTCCGTTATCTTTATTCTTTGAAAAGAGCTTTTGCTTTTTAAAAAAAAATCTTACTAAGTGAAGTTTTAATCATAGGGCGTTTATGTTGGAAATAATTCTATTATGAAAGTGCTTTCTAAAAGTTAATTCACTTCTTAAATCTCAGTGGTAGCTAATGCTTATAATTGTATTCTGGGGGACCCCCCCCTTTTGGTATCTCTTCACTGTGATTTAGATAAACTTATTATTTAATATCAAAAAAATTAAAGTTCTGCTTACTTTCAGGTAAGCATGCCCCCATACCCCTGTTACGGTTTGCTTTTTAAGGTTCAGTTTCTAGAGTCTACTAAATCTCTTTTCAGTAAAACAAACCAGTTAATGCATAGTGTCATGTAAGCTAACAATAGAGAAATTGAAGGGAAGAGCTTAGCATTTTTTCCTGTTCATTATTTTCAATAAGAACTGCTTCCTTTTGAAGTATATTGCATTTTTTCAGTCTGCAGTGGCTGGAGGGTGGGGAGAGCATGTGGAGTTGAAGTCTCTGAGTAAATAGACTGCTTCCTTTGTGTTTGGGTTGGCTGGTTAAAGAGCCCTGGTTTGTTTGTTTGTTTGTTTGTATTTTAATCAATCCAGATCTGTTTATGTCTTGTGGAGTTTGAACATATAACTCAACTGAAGTATTATTTCATATTGAAGAGGTCTTTAAAACATTGAAAGTGAAATATTATGAATGCACGAATAATGTTTCATCTTACAGTGCCTCTTTTTTCTTCTCACAGATAGCACAACAATAGAAAAATTGAGAGCTATTTGTTTAGACCATGCCAAACTTGGAGAAAGCAGCCTTAGTCCATCTCTTGACTCGCTTTTCTTTGGTCCTTCAGCTTCACAAGTGCTATACCTAACAGAGGTTTGTTTTTTCCTTTTGAATTTATTCTATGTTCTTTAAATTAGACCTTTTTAAGGTAATGTGGAGAACATAACATTATAATGAAATATCTTTGAAATGGTTAAAATAATTTCTTAGCAGTGGTAAAAGGGAAAATAGTTCTATTTTAAAAACCTTTTAACACAGTCCTTTTCCCTTTTTTCCAGGTAGTCTATGCCTTGTTAATGCCTGCTGGTGCACCTCTGGCTGATGATTCCTCTGATTTTCAATTTCACTTCTTGAAAAGTGGCGGCCTACCCCTTGTCCTGAGTATGCTAACTAGAAATAACTTCCTACCAAATGCAGATATGGAAACTCGAAGGGGTGCCTACCTCAATGCTCTTAAAATAGCCAAACTGTTGCTAACTGCCATTGGCTATGGCCACGTTCGAGCTGTGGCAGAAGCTTTTCAGCCAGGTGTAGAAGGCGGCAGTCCAATGACATCGGTAATACAGACATTTTAAAAATCTTTTAATAATGATAATAGGTGGTAATTTTTGAAGTTCAACTTCTCGGCATCTCCTAAGTATAAATTTCAAAGTTAAACTGTTTCAGGTTCCTTTCCAGTGATGATTTACTTTAGGAGTTTTCTTCTATTAAATTTTATTTGTATTAAAAGTAAAAATGCTTTTCACTGACTATACTCTTGTTTGAGAAGATAGTTCTTTGTGCCCCTTAAATCATGTTTGAGTTTTAGTTATTTTAAACCTAACAAAGTATCCATATAAATCACTTATTAACTGGTATTAGGCATATGTTGAAGACACAGATGGTAATTAAAAAGGTGTAATCAATTTAACCTGTTGCCATCTTAACAGTCTTAACTTCCAGTTCTGAGCTTACTCGGCGTCTGTCTTGGCCTTGGTAGCATCCTCTATCCACCAAAAGTTCTCAAGACATTGCCAGGATTTAACACCTATTTATTAGAGGTCTAACTATGCCTTAAATTCTGAGTAAAATTTGAGTTAATGTGCATTAGAAGTGATGGTTAACTAAGTTATTGGTGAAAGATAAAAGCTTAGGAACATAGATTTCTTTTTAGAAATGGCTTAGGTTTTAATCAGGGAGATTGGCATGTTGATTAGATATGTGATATTATAATGTCACATATAATTGAGATAATGGTACTTACAATTATTTTAGGTGTGATAATTATACCGTGCTTATATTTTAAAGGAATATTCTTTACCCCACCCCCTTTTTAAAAAGTAGTTGCTTTATGTATCAAGGATTTGCTTCAAAATAATCCTGGGGTAGGGAAGAGATAGAAAGTGGTAGGGGGTGGTTAGATAAAACAATTGTGTACTTTAGAAATTTAACATTAGTCTTACATGGCCTAAGTCATATACTGTTTTGTAATTAGTGGTTCTTGTTCAAATAAAACACATTCTTATCATGATCCCTAGCACAGGTGCTTGACGAGGTACGCAAAAAACAATTGTATACTTTCTTCTTTGATTTTTCTCCAATATTTATTCAATTTTTAATTGTATTTTTTTACATTACCTTTTAGTCCCCTTATAACCTCCGCCCCCAGCAATCACCATTCTTACGGATTTAAAAACTGGATTATAAGCCATGACTGGTTTGGCACAGTGGATTAAGTGCAGGCCTGCCAACTGAAAGGTTGCCGATTCCATTCCCAGTCAGGGCACATGCGTGGGTTGGGGGCCAGGTCCCCAGTTGGGGCCACATGAGAAGCACACATTAATCTTTCTCTCCCCTCTCTTTCTCCCTTTCTTCCTCTCTCTCTGAAAATAAATAAATAAAATCTTTTTTTTTAAGAACCTGATTATAAAGTAAAACACTGTTACCTTTCTTACACTTATACTTCTATTCTGTTACTGATATTTATTAATTTTCAAAAAAGAATTTGATTACCCTGGTGAATGGGAGTTGGATCTGCCCAGGTGCATGCATGTAAAAGATGTGGAGTAATTTACTAAGTCTCTAGATAGGGTTGGAGCCTGCTAGTTCAGTTTATTGTTTACCCTTATTAGTTATGCTGAGCCCAGAGTAGAAACAATGAGTTGGACTGATGTAGAATGGGGGATTTACAGAGGGATGTGTGGCACTCTGATGCACAAAAAGAAGCCCCCCACTGTTGGAAATGTGGAAGTACTTTGTGAGCCTCCACAGCTTCTGCAGTATATATATGGAAGGGAGGTAATCCTGAGGGAGTAGTGATGGATGGAGAGCAAATGGTTGGGTCTGGTTATGTATAAATTATTTTCTCCAAGTTTAAATGGTTATCTTTTTTTCAGGTCAGCCAAGTTACTCATGATCAAGCAGTGGTGCTACAAAGTGCCCTTCAGAGCATTCCTAATCCATCATCAGAATGCATGCTTAGAAATGTGTCGATTCGTCTTGCTCAGCAAATATCTGATGAGGTTAGTATTAAAGTTTTAAAGCTCTGAAATACTAGAAGATGTTTTTATCTACTTTTGGTCCTCTGTTAATTTAGAAATAAACGTTGTCACAATTTAGGGCTTAATTTTCCTAGACCCACTCACTTTAATGATTGACTCAGTGTAGATAAAGTTCCCTTAACATGAATTTTATCTAATATTAATGTTAGTACTTTCTGGTTTTAATCATTTCTGTGTACAGTAAACAGCATGCTTTTCAAGTATATAATTCAGTGACTTTTGACAAATGCATATATGTATGAAACCTCCCCCACAATCAAGACAGAACATTTCCATCACACTTTCTTTGTGCCCTTAGCAGTTTATTCTTCCTCTTTACCCCTGGCCACAGGTGACAACTGATTTTTTTGTCACTATATACTAAGTTTTCACATTTCAGATGCAATTGTGTACTGTGTGTTCTTTTGTGTCTGGCTTCTTTCACTCAGAATAATGACTGAAAATTGTCTGTGCTGTGTGCACCATTAGTTTATTCCTTTTTATTGCTGAGTAGTATCCTGTGATGCATATTTCACATTGTGTTTATCCATATACTTGGCAAAGGACATTTGGATTGTTTCCCTTTTTTGGTTGTGATTAAGCTACTGTGAACATTTTGTGCACCTGTTTGTGTGGACACAGGTTTTTATCTTGGGTTAAAAAAAAAAAAACTAGTAGTAGAATGGTTAGATCACCATTGTAGTCTTTTTAAGATTCTTCTGAAAGTGGTATAAGGCTAGATAATAACTGGAGTATATACTTTATGTGCTATTACACAAAAAACGGGAACAAAGGCAACAAGGAAACCTAAAGACAATGCTACTGCTTCATTCCATTCCTACTCCTTTATAAGGAAAAACATTTCTGCTTTTTTAGTGTTTATGCCACTCTAAATACTCCTTCGATGGTTGTAATTACTCATTGTCTTGCAGGCTTCACGATATATGCCTGATATTTGTGTGATTAGAGCTATACAAAAAATTATCTGGGCATCAGGATGTGGGGCATTACAGCTAGTATTTAGCCCAAACGAAGAAATCACTAAAATTTATGAGAAGGTAAGAATTATCACAGAAATATATATATTTTTAAATAAATGTTGTTTAATAGTGCACAAGGCTTAATTTTGTCTGTGTCTTTAAAAGCCAATCAGTTGCATCTCAGTAGGTTGAAAATTAACTGGTAGCTATAGTTAAGGTGAGAATAATTTTACTTTAAAAATAAAGTGCTATAGCCCTGGCCAGGTGGCCCAGTTGTTTGGAATGTCATCCTGTACACCAAAGAAGGTTGGAGATTCAATCCCTGGTCAGAGCACATACCTAGGTTGCTGGTTCGATCCGTCAGGGCAATACAGGAGGCAATCCCAATCAATGTTTCTCTCCCTTTCTCCTCTCTTCCTCTCTCCCCTCTCAGAGTTTCTCTAAAATCAATAAACATATCCTAGGGCGAGCATTAAAAAGGGGGGGGGGAATAAAAGTGCTTCAGAATCCCTATTTTTTAGTAAAAAACTACCTTTTTCTACTTTAAATTGGGGTCAGATATAATTGTCTCATACTGGATTTTATTGTTTCTCTTCTCTCTATTCTTTCATCACTTTTCTGTCCTATGTAAATTTGGGTTTAGGTAGCTGTCAATTGTGTTACCACATTTAAGTATTTTTGATTCTCTTAAAGTGGTCAGAAATTGAAAGAATGTCAGCCAATTAGGTATCATCCCCAACCCTCCATTAGGTTAATTAAGTAAATTGTTTACAGAAGAGTGTGTGTTTGACTCTTTGATTTTTCTTTCTGTCATATGTACCTGTCCCTGATAGCCACTTCTGCATATTTAGAAGAGGAAATTAAATTATAGGAAGTTCTCTGGCTCTATAGAGCTTCCATTTTATGGCCAGCATAACCCTGATTTGCCTACGATGTATGTTGATATCTTACAGTGTCTATCTGGTACAGTGCTGGGTATTCATTCAGATAATGTATGAATGCTTATTCTTTTCCAGGCAGGTACTGTAATTATTAATTTTTGTAAAGTTAGATTAGAATTTATTAACTACCTACCCAAGCATATTTTAGGTTGTAAAATGTTCAAAACCTTCCTTAACAATTGTCGAAAACAATTGGTTTTGAACAAAATGGCACTATAGGCAAGCAACATAATAAAACTAGTTAGGAAGTACCTAACTGCAGTGCCAGAGTGGTTCTCGGGAAAGGAATGATTGTTGGTGAAAAAGCACAACAACTCAGAAAGTCTTTAGGAACCTGAAGGAGAAAGAAGCCCGTGGTGATATGGTTGTTGTGCTCCTTCAGCTCTCCTTGGGAAGTAGCAAAATACTGGAATTAGACTTCATTGTCTCTTATGGTCACTTCCATACTATTCCAAGGATCCTCAAGAGTTGCAGAAAAAGAGGCTGAGGCCAAATTGTTTCAGTAGATAGATTTTAAGCACTAGCTTAAAGTTGTATGAACTTTTTCTTAAATGCATTTTTAGATAATTTGCCCCTATCGTTTTACAGTCCAATGCAGGCAATGAGCTGGACTTGGAAGATGAACAAGTTTGCTGTGAAGCATTGGAAGTGATGACCTTATGTTTTGCCTTGATTCCAACAGCCTTAGATGCTCTTAGTAAAGAAAAGGCTTGGCAGACTTTCATTATTGACTTACTATTGCACTGTCACAGCAAGTGAGTATTTTTTTTAATTGTAAGAACCTTTATCCCATTTTTGTAAGCAGAAATACTTTGTGCTGGTAAAATTTATTCCAGAAATCAAATATTTATTGTCTCTATAGCATGCTAATATTTAGGAAATTTTTATTTAACCTTATTTTGCTTTGACCTAGATCTGTTTGGGTTTAGTCTTTGCAAAATGCCAACATTCTCAAAGTAAAATTAATTTGTCTCTAATTTGAGAATTTAGTTTTATGTAAGAGCTATATATTAGCTGAATTAAAAAATCTGGTTTACAAAAATTAAATGGTGCATTAGCCTTCTATCTTGAACACCTAGCTACAAGGAGACGTGTGCATGTGCACACGTGCACGTTTAATTCAGTATGAAATTCACAAGACAGGTTTGTGGTAAGAAATTTTGTACTTTACACTGAGAATAAAGACTATAAAGCCCTTGTTTGCATTTGAAGAGCATTTAATCAGTGACATTTTGTTTTGTGCTCCTTTTTGTGTGAATCAGTCGGACTTGTAGAACTTGTTGGTTTCCATGTTTTCTCAATCTGACCCTATTATATGTAATTAATCTGTCTTACATACATTTTGTGAAAAGACAGGATATTTACTTGGTTTATTCTGTCACATGCCATTCAACAATGACAGAAGTTAACTGATGGAAAGTTACTGTAAAGTCAGAGTAAGCAGTTTGCCGAAATGAAGCCTAGTGATAAAGCTTTTTTGGTTTTTTAATGTGTACATGATTTAATGGAGTAGGATGCTGTATGTAAAGTGATAGAGAAGATCGAGTGGAATGTCTGCTCTTTTAGAAGTTCCTTGATGTAATGTTCTTGAAGACATCTAATCCAGCCTATTCAGAAAGTCCTTTGACAGGATTTCCCCCTCCCCAAAATAAGGTCGAGCTTGCTCTCTTTTTGGAAAGACTTTAGCTAAGTACCTATTGCAGGTTCAAAATCCTTTATCCTCCAGTTTGTAAGAATTTGACAGCAAGGTTAACATGAACATTATTTGTATAACAATTCAGAAGTAGACTTTGCTGATGGAGGAGCTAAGACTAAACTTAAATGACAAGGTTCTTTTGAGTTTTAACTATTTCTGTTACATAGTTTGCCTCTCTGTAGTTTTAATCCACCGGCAAATTATGTGGGCCCCTACTGTGTGTTTGGCAATGAGTCCAAAGTCAAATAAGATAGTTGTTGCCCTCAGCGAACATTGGTACAGAAATTAGTATCATAAAAGGCAAAGTACTTTGGGAATGGGAAGAGGAATCAGTTACTTTTACTTAGAAGAGTAGAAGTGAAGGGTGTGTTAAGAATATAATCTGTGAGCTGTTTGGGTAAAATGTATATGTGTGTAAAAATGGAAGCTGGGTGGGCATTGGCGGTGTTCTCCCTGTCTCTCACCATCACTCCCTGTTGTTTTTACTTCCTGTATTTTTCGACTCCATGTATTTTCCTCCTCTCCATATTGTTTCTACCCTTTATTAAAACTAGCATCCATTGCCTAGACAACTGCAATATCCTTAATCTTCCTACACCCAGTGCTACTCCACTAAGGTGTTACTCTATCGTCTGTCGACCACACTGTAGATTCAGTAACCCTTGCAAAATATGATCATTTTGTTTTCTTGCTTAAAATCTTTCCATGTCTACCCATTGCCTTTTAATTTAGTCTAAACATTTACATTTGGTTTATGAGAACTCCACAATTTGGCCCTTTTACTTTCTCATAAATTTCAACTTCAGTGCCACATTTTATACTAAGTTTTCTCTGCACCTGAGATCAGGTTTCCCAGACCTCTATTCCCATTAGATGAGGTTTGCTTCCACATCATAACTGATCTTACTTTCTTGTAATCACTTGGAATTGTATTTAATTTTCTTTAGGTAAATATGGTTTTTCCAGCACTCTCCAACAACTGTTGTTTTGTACCCTGCCTGATTAACTCCTTAATGTTACACATGTCTCTAATTCATGGAGGCATCTGAGTTTGCCACTCCTGGCATAGTGCTTTCAGGGCAGAGCTGAGAAGTCCGGTTTCATGTGTCAAAGAAGAGTAATAGGATAATATACTATAAAGGAGATTAGTAGGAGTCACTTTACAGAAGGCCTTAGATGCTGAGGTCTAAGTAGTGTTAAATTTTGATGCGGTATTTAGTCTCATTGGTAAATAATTAATCAACAAGTACCTTTTATGAACCACTCATTCTAGCTATTGGAATAGCAGTAAACAAAACAGACAAAATGCCTGCTTAGAGTCTACATACTAAAAGAGAATAGGGGATAGGAAGGGAAGACATGTGGGGAAAAATATAGTATGTTAGGTAGTAATAAATGCTACAGAGAGAAATAAAGCAAGGAAAGGGATAAGAAGTTAAGGAGTCAGTGGAGTTCAGTTTTGTACGACATACCTCATGTTATTGTACTTTGCTTTGTTGCACTTAACAGGTGTGTTTTTTTACAAATGGAAGGCAAGATCCTCCACCAGCAAAAATATTATGACCTGCTTTATTTTGGTGGTCTAGAAACTAAACCTGTAATTCCTTTGAGGTATGCCTGTATAGGATAGTCAAAAAAGGCCTCCCTAAAAAGGTGACCACTAATCAGCTCTGAGACAGTAAGGTAGTGGTCCATGTGGATAATAGGGGAGGTGTGTTTTAAACACAGGAACAAGAGATGTAAATGTCCTGAGACAGGAACATGGCAGATATGTTAACGAACATAGAGTAACAGGAAAAGAGGTAAAACTTTCATTAATCCGAATAAAATGTGACAGGAGCTGGAAGTGTAGAAATGGTAAGAAATGATCAGATTTTGAGCATGTTGTGAAGATGCAACAGTTTATTGATAGACAGGTTTCTTTTGAAGCATTACAGAAGTGTGAAGGGGAGCTATCATCAGGAACTGAGAGGCACCAACTTTTAGACCTCTTCCCCCACTCTATTTAGGCAACATAACTAACTTTTAAAAAAATAAACTAAGCTAACATGAATGGCATACTTTTGAAGCCGTGATAAAAGTTATGGACCTTCTCCCAGAAAATTGGTACTCCTGACTTGAATTAACATGGGTTCTGCCAAACTCAACTCATAGAGTTTCTAAAATCCCTCTGATTTATCAGACCATGTGTGGGTTTCAGAAACCTAAAAACATCCAGGAGACAGGTTAGTACACAGAATGTATGCTGCCAAGTTCTTCATAATGAACTATAAATTTGGTTCTAAGTTCTCTGTCAGCTAGCACAAAGACAGAAACATGTTATCCACAAAATGTAGTCTGTCTGTAAAGTACACAGGTGCTTAGTTAGCAGATTCATATGTCGGACATTGTTCTAGGTGCCAGAAACTGTCATCAACAAAGCAAGGCCTTGGCCTGAAAGAGCATACTTGCTAATGGAGGCAGAGCACCATCTTGTATACATTTAGGAAGTGGGTTTTAGCATCTACTATTATACCAGGCACTGTTCTAAGAGGCTAAATAAATGATGTCTCTACCCTCTTGGAGCATTTATTCTAGGGAGATCTATGTAGATTTTTTTTTTAAATCCATAATGATATGGTAAAATTCTCAATAATGAGACCAGAAACAAGCTTTTATTGTAGGTCATCATATAGAGAGAATATAACATAGTACAGTAGTTCTCAATACTTAGCATACATTAGAATCACCTGCAAGATTTGTTGAACCATAGGTTTCTGGACCCTACATCCAGTATTTCTCATTCAGCAGGTCTGGGAAGGGACCTGAGAAATTTGTATTTCTAACAAGTCCCAGAATCTACTGATTTGGGAACTACTAATATAAAGGACATCTATAGCAATATCCTTATGTAATTGCAGCAGAATTCCTACAGGGTTTGCTCCAGAGCACAGTTGAATAAAACTTCTGTGGAAGGCTCACTGTGGAACATCTTGTATCTACAGGAGCATATCTTATCTTTTCAAGAAAGGGATGTTCAGGTTGTGTCTCTCAAACTCATCAGTGACAATTTGAGGTTGTAGTTTTTGACACACAGCCTAATTTCATCTATGTTGCTGGCTTAAGGGGTATTAACCTTGTGTGCTTTTGTTTTTACTTTTTTAAAAAATATATAGTTTATTGATTATGCCATTACAGTTGTCCCATTCCCCTCCACCCTGCACACCCCCTCCCACCCACACTCCCCCCATTTAGTTCATGTCCATGTGTCATAAGTTCTTTAGCTTCTACATTTCCACACTACTCTTGCCCTCTCCCTGTCTATTTTCTCCCCACCATCGATGCTACTTACTCTATCTCCTCCCCCGCCTCCTCCCACTCCCCTGTTGCTAACCTTCCAGGTGATCTCCATTTCTGTGGCTTCGCTCCTGTTTTAGGTGTCCACTTAGTCTGCTATTGTTTAGGTGTGGTTGTTAATAACTGTGAGTTTGCTGTCTTTTCACTGTTCATATTTTTCGTCCTCTTTTTCTTAGATAAGTCCCTTTAACATTTCATATAATAAGGGCTTGGTGGTGATGAACTCCTTGAACTTGACCTTATCTGAGAAGCACTTTATCTGCCCTTCCATTCTAAATGAAAGCTTTCCTGGATAGAGCAAGAGCAGTCTTGGATGTAGGTCCTTGCATTTCATGCCTTGGAATACTTTTTTTCCAGTCCCTTCTTGCCTGCAAGGTCTCTTTTGAGAATCAGCTGAGAGTGTGATGGGAACTCCTTTGTAGGTAACTGTCCCCTTATCTCTTGCTGCTTCTAGAGTTGTCTCTCCTTCATTTTAATCTTGGCTAATGTAATTATGATGTGCCTTGGTGTGTTCCTCTTTGGGTCCACCTTCTTTGGGACTCTCTGAGCTTCCTGGATTTCCCAGAAGTCTATTTCCTTTGCCAGATTGGGGAAGTTCTCCTTTAGTATTTGCTCAAATAAGTTTTCCACTTGTTGCTCTTCCTCTTCCCCTTCTGGTACCCCTATAATTCAGATGTTGGAAGGTTTCAAGATGTCCTGGAGGTTCCTAAGCCTCTCCTCATTTTTCTGAATTCTTGTTTCTTCATTCTTTTCTGTTTGGTTGTTTCTTTCTTCCTTCTGGTCCACTCCATTGATTTGAGTCCCAGTTTTCTTCCCATCACTATTGGTTCCCTGTGCATTTTTCTTCATTTCACTTATCATCGCCTTCATTTGTTCATCTAATTTGCAACCAAAATCAACCAGTTCTGTGAGCATCCTGATCACCAGTGTTTTGGACTGTGCATCTGATAGGTTGGCTGTCTCTTGGTCACCTAAAAGTACTGGCTCTGGGGCTTTGAGCTATTCTGTTTGAGTCATATTTGGTCAGGTGGCGCCTGTTACATATGTGTGGTGGAGCCTTAGGTGTTTACCAGGGCGGGGCAACCTATTCACCAGGTTGTGACCCTGTCTGTGGAGGCGGGATTAGAGAGGGAACAGTGGCACCTGTTCTGCGCACTCAGATTTGTGTCCCCTCTGCTGCTTCCCACAAGCAAACTGGTCCCCCCTGGCTCTGGTTCCCACGTGGGCAGGCCTATGCATGCTCCCAGACCTTGCAGGTCTCCCCAACAAGTTCTCATGTGAGGCTGGGAGTCTCTCCCAGCACCTTTTCAATCGGTGTTTTTAGGCTTTATTTCCTGTTGCTAGGACCCTGGGCTGCATGGTCCGTCTCACTGCCAGTTCTTGACTAGCTTATCTGTGCTCAAATGTGTGACCGTCAACAGCCAACTGCCCTGCCCATTTCCTCCCCGAGTCTGGGGGTCTGGGAACAGGGCGCCGGCACCGCTTGTGCTCCTTACTGCCAGCCACTGCCTTTTCCTGCCAAGTTCCCTCCGCCAACCACCAGCTCCGCCCTTCTTACCCATCTGGTTGAATGGTTGTTGGACTTCCATAGTTCAATTTTCTGTTTTGGTTGTGTTGTTGTTTGTAAATATTTGTCTTTAATTTTGGTTGTGTGAGGAGGCCTCCATCTTGGCCGGAAGTCTGTTTTTACTTTTCAATTAACCTTTTATCCCCACCCCACAAGAGAGACCAGCATTGTAACCTGTTTTTTTCTTCATGAAAATAATATATTAAATGTGATACATTTTTATTTCAGAACTGTTCGCCAGGTGGCACAGGAGCAGTTCTTTTTGATGTGCACCAGATGTTGCATGGGACACAGGCCTCTGCTTTTCTTCATTACTCTGCTCTTTACCGTTTTGGGGGTGAGACATTTTTTAATATGCTTATGTAATTTGTTCTTTAAACAATGGACATTCAGGAATTCGTGCTTTTAGATTATATTAGAGTTGTAGCAGTCTATATGTAATTAATGAAATATTGCTAATTTCCCATACTGTTTTAATAATTTAGTTAACTTTGAGTTTTTAAAACTGGATTCTAAGCATGGACATGTAAATTTGTAGTTTTCTACTTTATTGTTTCAGAGCACAGCCAGAGAAAGAGCCAAACATTCGGGCGATTACTTCACTCTTTTAAGGCACCTTCTTAATTATGCTTACAATAGTAATATTAATATACCCAATGCTGAAGTTCTTCTCAATAATGAAATTGATTGGCTTAAAAGAATTAGGGTAAGTTGCATTTAATACAGTGTTTACCATATCAATAAATGATCTAATTTATGGATAGTTTATAGTTTTGAGCATTTTGGGTAAATGCAAAACACCAAAGAGTAACAAAAAGGACCAAAAAAACCAAAGAATATGCTCTGCATTGATGGATACTGGAATTCATGAATTGCAGGATGAATGTATTACTAGTTCTGTAAAATGCTTTGTTTTGCTTGAGCCTTGGAATACTGATTTTCCACTTCTTTCATTTTAGAATTTGGGGCCTTTTTGATAATTTTTCTCTTTTTAAAAGGTATTCTTGATGAGTCTGATAGCTGGCACTTAATTTAATTCTTGATCTTAAGACCTGATACTTTCTATACTTAAAATCATAGGGGATTTTTTTTTCTTTTCTTTTTTTTTTTATTGTTCAAGTACAGTTGTCTCCATTTTCCCCCCATCATATGGGAATATTTCTGAAGAGATTCATAGCTATTAGCTTTCAATTCATAAAGCCTACTTCTAGAAAGTTCTGAAGAGAAACTGCTGAGAATGGAAAGGTTTGGGGGAATTTCCTCATGTCTGTTCAGCCCTCTCTTGTGTATGGCTCCTCTCTCCCTTTCATAAGTTGGGCATTTGATGTTTTTCTTTGGCAGGATGATGTTAAGAGAACAGGTGAAACAGGTGTTGAAGAGACCATCTTGGAAGGCCACCTTGGGGTAACAAAAGAGTTATTAGCCTTTCAGACCCCTGAGAAAAAGTATCATATTGGTTGTGAAAAGGGAGGTGCTAATCTCATTAAAGTAAGTTAAAATTTCCATTTTACTGTGTATTCTTTATAAAGTAAATAAGCACTGTTTAATTTTTCAGTTTTGTAAAACTGCATCTTATTCATCATTTCCTTAGTGAGTTTCTTCTCAATAGGATCTGGTAATTCGAGGGAAAAATTTTTCAATGAATTTTACTGATATTCAAAATGAGGTTTGGTTTACATGTGATTAAAGAAATAAACTTACTTAAAATGTAAATTTTGTTAAGTGCTAGTGAGTTCATTCTTGGTTCTTAAAAAATTTTTTAACCTGAGTTGGGGTATGGTTGGTTAATCGTAGTGCATAGTGTTTATTAGGAAATCCAAGTGAGTTTTCTGAGATGTAATAAAATATTGAGTTCTGACAAGTAATTTAATGTTATTTCCTTCCAAGATTACAGGAAACCTTTCTTTCCTTAAAGATACACACACACACACACACACACACACACACACATACACACTCATATTTGTGTTTATAACTATATATTATATACTTTAATGTATAAATGTACAAATATATCATATATATACTGTAT
Source organism: Carollia perspicillata (assembly GCA_004027735.1). Taxonomy (NCBI): domain Eukaryota; kingdom Metazoa; phylum Chordata; class Mammalia; order Chiroptera; family Phyllostomidae; genus Carollia; species Carollia perspicillata. Next base: position 50,584 of record PVKM010000297.1, on the reverse strand, counting down.
CATTACTTGTACATAATTTTTTTCTCAACTCTCACAGGAATTAATTGATGATTTCATCTTCCCTGCGTCCAATGTTTACCTGCAGTATATGAGAAATGGAGAACTGCCAGCTGAACAGGCTATTCCAGTCTGTAGTTCACCACCTACCATAAACGCTGGTTTTGAGTTACTTGTAGCATTAGCTGTTGGCTGTGTGAGGAATCTCAAACAGATAGTAGATTCTTTGACTGAAATGTATTACATTGGCACAGCAATAACTAGTAAGTATTTTAAATATAATGTCTTAGTAACTTGAATCTGTTTTCCTGTTTTTCTTTTAGTAAACATCTTCAACTCGTGCTTTTTTATTCCCCAGCAACTAGTTTAGTTTCACATTTTTAGTAAATGGATTTAAGGCCATTAAAAGCAAGGAGCCTTGATGCAAAAGTTTTCAAATGTTTGTTGAATGTCTTCCTATAAGTGGTGTAACTATTTAGCAAAATAAATTTCATCTCAGTCAATTCCGGGATAAAATCTAAACCTTAGAGTAATTAGTAGTCAAAATAAAGCCCAGACTTAAAACACAAATTTCATGCATTGCAAACCTTTCAGGCCCTCTCTTAGAAGCTCTTAAATGTTATTTTCATATGAGCTCTAAGAAAATCTGGTTTTAAAGATTAGAATGTGAGAAGATAACATTTTCATGTACTTTATGTCCTCAGTTAATGCTCACATGAAGCCTGTGAAATAGACTATAGACTCCAGATCTTCCAGAGATGGAACTGAAGTTCAACACAGATGAGGGCAATAAAAAATGACCAGAAAAGAAAAAATAAGAAATCCAATACAACAGAAGCTTTTTTTTTTTAAGTAAAAACCACTGTTTATAAAGTTTAAGAATATAATCGATTCTAGTAGATTTTTAAGAACATGTCAAATTATTTTTTTATATGTTGTATTTCAGAATGTAGGGACATTTTAAATAACATTTTAGGAAATTCTGATGAAACTGACTGCTTTAAAGGTTAGACCTTCAGCTGTTCTATATCAAACCTATGCATAGTGAGGCAGAGATTTTTTTTGTTTTGTTTTTCTGTAACTTACAAGAGATGCTTTTTTATTTTGTTTGCTTTTTTAAAAAAAACAAATCCTCACTTCCATTTATTTATTTTTAAATAAGTTTAACCCCTCAAGGGATACAGTGTCATGTGGATTCAGCATCTAATGAATTTAGCATGAAAGTTGCTTTGGAATTTGGCATGAACTGTGCCACGTGAGCATGAGTTTCTTTTTCCCAGATGCTTCTGGTTTTGTTCTGTTTGCCTCCAGGAGTCAACCTTGTTCTTTGCTTTGTACATATGAGCGTATCTCTTGCCCAAACAGAATTCACTTTCATCTCCAGCATAAACACCTTCAGTTTTAAGAAGAGAAGCCACATATTCCTTCCACTACTAGCCAGCAAAAAATGGCTTTGGACCACAACCTTCCAGGTGTATTCGTTATTTTTGAAGTCCTATTTCCAGCACACCTCCACGTGTTCCAAAGTGGCAGAAAGAGAAAGGTCACTAGTTTCTTTGCATGGTAAAAATTTTAAGTACTAAAGAAAAGTGTGTACTAAAAAGTATGTTTCCTGCACAGTCCAGTCTCCCAGTCTCCTTTTATAGCTGCAACCGTTGTGGTCAGTTTGTGTCTGCCCTCCCAGCATCCCTGTGTATACAAAATCCACATACAAAGGTTTGTTTGTTTATTTAGTTTTTTTTAACAGATTGGTATATGGTACACAACAATGTTCTTTAGAACCTTTTCCCTTTAATATTTCTGTGATTGTACCCTATCAACACGTAAATATTTACATATTTCCATTTATTGGCTGTATACTTTTCAGTTCAGTATATTATAATTTGTCTTACCCGTCCCGTAGACAGTAATAGTTGTTATTTTCAGGTTTGTATTAGGCAGAGGGGCAGATACATGCTGATTTGCAATTTCACAGAACTTTCAAATTCACTGTTATTTGCTCCTCAAAATAACATTGTGGTTGTAGGCAAAGCAAGTGTACTCTTACTGCTACCTTTATTAGGAAGGATGCAGACTTACCTAAAGAAGGTAAAAGAGTTGGTAAGCATCAGAACCAGGATGTGAACCCAGAGGATGTTAGTATTAAAGCTATGATATGTTGGTGTATTTATATAACATTTTATTCCAGAATGCGTTTTGAAGGTAGGTATAAAAACACGCAAACGTAGAAAGTTCATAATGACTAAACTATAAAGCTAACAATAAAGTTAGTGTGTAGGAATTGGCATCATATAACCCTGAGACTACTGAGACTGCCATTAGAAGTAACGTCAGATAAAATTGTGGGTTCACACATAGCAGGGTAAGAATCTATATAGTGATAACATGTTCCTGTGTATTTTAGGTTTGTTGAGGGTGAAACGCAAACTTAGAGCACACCTTCAGTTGGCTGTAAGAGTAGTGGGATTGTTACTAATGTTAATTTATTACTAGCTTACTAGAGCTAAAAGTGGAGAAAATGGTTATATTCATTCCATAAGAGTCTTTTATCTTCTTTCAGCATGTGAAGCACTTACTGAGTGGGAATATCTGCCACCTGTTGGACCCCGCCCTCCAAAAGGATTTGTGGGGCTGAAAAATGCTGGTGCTACTTGTTACATGAATTCTGTGATTCAGCAACTCTACATGATTCCGTCCATCAGGAATGGTATTCTTGCCATTGAAGGCACAGGTAGTGATGTAGATGATGATATGTCTGGGGACGAGAAACAGGACAATGAGGTAAATTTTATTTAGCCTTTTTGTTTTCTGAGTTTGAAGTTCTGATACCAGATACTGTTCTCTGTTATTGAGTGTTGTACTTCCATTGGACCTATTGACATACTTCATAGTAAAGCTAGAATTTCCTGGTATAGACTATCTACCAGACTTTAAACTATAGTTAATTCTTATTGTAGTTTTATATGTACTTAAAGCAACAATTAATGTACTCAACTTTTTTGTGAAGTGTTTAATCTGGAGTTTGTGTAATGAAAAGCATGTTCATTTTTAATAATAGTTTAAATTATATTTTCACTTTTCTACTTAATATTTTTAATACACATCTCCATTAATTTGTGCCAAGTTGTATGCTATTCCAGTTTTACTATCCATGCTCACTTTAGGATACTTTTACTTTACCTCCCAGAATATATCTCTCCCTTCTTAGGCAACAAATTTCTCTCTACTTTAAATGTTACATGGTGTTGTGACAAAATTTAGGCTGCCTACTGAGTATCCAACACACAGTAAAGCTATAGAAAAGTTGGGTTGTGATGGCACAGAACTTGACGTGACTGTGGCATAGCTCTTTAAAAAGAGAAGATTGTAAAACTTCAGTCATGTTCATGTTTCTGTGTACCCTGTATTTCTTTTTTATTTTACCTTTTACTGTTCATAGTGTTGGTGAGACCTGGAGAAGCCAGAGTGTTTTCTAATTGGAGTAAATATGTTGAGTGGTTCTCTTCAGTCACCACAACTGTTTGCTCTAGAGTCCTTTATCACTTCAGGGTTTCTAAAACATACACTTACCTCAACTCTTCCCCAGACCTGCTGAACCACATCATCCAGTGAGTGGGGTCTGAGCATCTTTACCTTTTAAAAAGGAAAGCTCCATAGAGGCCGTTTACACCCATACCTGGTTAAGAACCACTGTGCTGAGTAAAAATTGAAATATGTATTCTAGTTCTCTGGGATGTTGAGTTAAGCACAATTAGAGATGCCTAATTGTACTGGCAACAAGTAAATGAGGCAGACAGAATATAATACACTTTTAAATAAGGTATCCCCATCTTTAGTTTCCTCAAATAAACTGTACCCTCTGCTTCATGTTGTCTTAGCACCCCACTTCACTCTGGGGTTTTTTGGGTTTTGCTTTGTTTTTGTCTATGTGCTTCTTTACTTCCCTAGACTGTAAGTTTCTTATGAGCAAGGACTATTTCTATATTAGATAGATAGATAGATAGATAGATAGATAGATAGATAGATAGATAGATAGATAGATAGACAGACAGACAATTTCTACATAAAATAGAAAGAGAGAGAGAGAAGAGAGAAATAGGTAGTCTATTTCTACATTAAAAGTCTCAGGCACAATTGCGTAACCACTAGTCTCTTTCTGTCTATGAGTTTGACTATTCTAGTTACCTGACGTAATTGGAATCATACCATATTTGTCTTTTCGTGATGGGCTTTTTCTACTTAATATACTGTCCTCACAATTTATCCATATCAATAACATGTGTCAATTTCATTCCCTTTTAAGGCTGAATGATATCCCCATTGTATGGATAATACCCCATTTCTTTTATTTACTTTTATTTTCCCCCCCACCCAAGGACATTTTTTTCCTATTGCTTTTAGAGAGAGAGGAAGGAAGAGAAAGGTCACCTGGATCAGGGATCAAACCTGCAACCTAAGCATGTGCCCTGACCAGGAATTAAACCCACAGCCATTTGGTTATGGGATGGCACTCCTACCAACTGAGCCACACTGGCCAGGGCCCATTTTACTTATATCAGTGGACACGTGGGTTGTTTCACATTTTGGCTATTGTGAACAAGATACTATGAACGTGAATGCACAAATATCTCTTTGAGACCTTCCTTTCAGGTCTTTTGGGTGTGTACCCAGAAGTGGAATTGCTGGATCATGTGATGAATCTATTTTTAATTTTTTAAGGAATTATCTTTCACAGTGGCTACACCATTTTAGATTCTTACCAGATGTGTACAAAGGATCATTTGGGGTTGTTTTTTTTTTTCTACAAAAGTTATCTTTCACAAACCTCACAACAGCTACATGAAGAATGGACTGTCTCAATTTACATATGAGGAAACTGAAGCTTGGGAAGGCTGAGCAACTTACTTGCACAGTTACTTATAAGTACAAAGCCTGCATTTGTGTCCAGTCTAACTCAATCACTACACTGTTGTATTATCTGTTATCTACCTGTCAGATACATAGGGTTATTCCTTTAGAGCAATCCTCATGAAATGCTGGGGATAAACAGTATTACTGTAAATTAAAATTTACAAATTAAAAGTTAAATGCTTTGGAAATAAGAACTAGGCATACAGGTTATTTGTTCACTGTTTGGCATTTGTCTCAACATATTTTATTATGCTTTATACATTAATGATGTATTTTGGTTCCTAGAGCAATGTCGATCCCCGAGATGATGTATTTGGATATCCTCAACAATTTGAAGACAAACCAGCATTAAGTAAAACAGAAGATAGGAAAGAGTACAATATTGGTGTTCTAAGACACCTTCAGGTCATCTTTGGTCACTTAGCTGCTTCTCGACTACAGTACTATGTGCCCAGAGGATTTTGGAAACAGTTCAGGTAAACTATGGATGGATAGGAATAGGGATAACTGCTTAAACCTTTGTGAACATCTCAGTACACTACATTAAACTTCTAAAATTTATATCAGAGGGCATATTTATGTTCAGTGTTTAAGCAATAGTAATGTTTAAACTTTGCTTCTTAGTTGTGTTTTTTTGGCACATTGTCCTCAAAAGAGGTAGTAGAAAGTGTCATAGTAAGGAGAAGCAGCATTCTTTAGTCTTTTAAGATGTTAATAATTTTTTATTTTTGTTTTGAAAACTTTTCATATTTTTAGAAGTAGGGAAAATAGTATGAACCCTTAGGGGTGTACATTATCCTACTTCAACAGTTGTCAACTCATAGCCAATTGTGTTGAATCTATATTCCCATCTACTTCTTTGCAGATTCTTTGGAAGCAAATCTCAGATGTCTTTTTAAAAGTACAGCCATAATACTATTGCCCTGTCTTTTAAAAATTCCTTAATATCCTTGTCAGTGTTTGAATTTACCAAGTTATCTCATAATTGTTTTTCACTAGATGTTTTTTTAAAAAAGGATCCACAAATACCAAAATTTTGCTATGGCTTTAATCTCTTCTAATTTTTTTCACCCTTGCAATTATTTGTTGAAGAAAAAAAATACAGTAGTTTACCCTGTAAATTTTCCCACTGTCTGGATTTTGTTGATAGGATCCCTGTGGTATTTTAGTAGTTTGTTTTCCTCGGTTCCCTATGTTTCCTTTAAATAGGTAGTGAGACCTAGATAGAGGCTCGATCAGATTGAGGAGGGTTTTTTGTTTTTTCGATTTTTATTTATTTATTTTTAGAGAGAGGGAAAGGAGGGAGAAAGAGAGAAGGAGACATGAATGTGTGAGAGATGCATCAATTGGTTGCCTCTCGCAGGCCCCCAACCAGGGACCAGCCCTGCAACCTAGTAGGCATGTGCCCCAACCACAAATCAAACCAGTAACCTTTAGGTTCACAGGCCAGCACTCTTCCACTGAACCTCTCCAGCCAGGGCTAATTTTTAATTTTGTAATTCTTTCATTTATTAGCTAGCATAGATCTATAAAGGGAAACTTACCCTTACCAAGTAATTCGGTTTCGTTTTATTTTTTAAAAATCATTGCTTATCATGTGTCATGTACTGTGCATACCACAGTACAACCACATAACTTTTTTTATTTTAATTGTTGTTCAAGTACAGTTTTCTGCCTTTTTTCCTCATCACATAACTCTTTACTGGGTATAAAAAAGGCTATAATCCTTCGTAATAGTGTATTTGTTAAATAAAACTACTTACAATCCCTTCGAGGTATCTCCCAAACTGCTGCTATTCTGGTCCACCTTCCCTGCTTCAGTCAGAGCAACATCCCTTTTCCCTACAAGGATACTACTTAGATTTCTTTTGAAACCACTGCTTTATAGTATAGTGAACTCCCTATGACTCACCATATAAAATTCTCTGGTTCTCATAACTAGGCCCTCTAGTATTTGCTTGCATGCCCCACTCTTTTTCCAACTCTGCTTTTGCTTTTTTCACTCCCATCACCTGGCACACACCCTATAGCTTCCTCTGACTATTCTAGTTCTCTTTCTTCCCCTAGCTTGTTCCATCTCCGTCATAAGGCTTGTCAATTATCCACACTTTAGACATGTAATATACTATCCTGTGTTCTCCACCCCCCCCCAAATTTTTAGCTTGAAAAATTTTAAACCATTAGAAAAGGTAAAGAAGTACTATAATAATCACCTTTGTGTTATATTCTTTACCCAAATTGATCATTTCTTAATTTCTCTCATTTGCTTATGTGTATACTTGGGTTTTGTTTTTGTTTGGATTTTTCTAAACCAGTTGATAGTAGTTTGCAAACATGGCACTTCACTATATGCCTCAACATGTGTCCTCCAAGAATAAGGACGTTTACCTATTGTGTATAATACAGTTATCACAACCTTGAAATTTAATATTGATTTAATAATGTCTAATATTCAACAGTATGTATTCTAATTTCCCAGAAATACTTGTATGACTTTTTCTTTTTTTTCACTCACAGTTTGGTATGCTGAAAGAAATCACCAAAAATGAAATTTTCTTTCAATGATTTTATTTATGTATTTATTTTTTGAGAGAGGGGAAGAGAGGTAGAGAAACACTGATCAGTTGCCTCTCACATGCCCCAACTGGGGGCCTGGCCCCAGAAATCGAACCAGTGACCTTTCGATTCACAGGCCAGTACTCAATCCACTGAGCTACACCAGCCAGGGCAGGAAACACAAAAATTGTTAACTTCTTTAGTCCTTTTTAAAGTAATTGCCCTACGTTGTCACAATTTTGTGGCATTGAAATTTTTGAAGAGTCTAGGCCATTTGTCTTGCAGAATATCCCTCACTTCATTGATTTTTGTCATTATTTCCTCATGATTAGATTTAAGGTAATTTTTTTTTTTTTTTTTAGCAAGAAAACTATGTGGGTAACGCTATATGCTTTCCTCGTTGAATTGGGAGGCACATGTTATCAGTTTATCTGATTATTGGTGATAATAGCTTTGATCTCTTAGTATCTTAACAGTTCTGTTATTATAAAGGTACCTTATCCCTTTTGTTTTAATCATTGATTCTATAAATTGGAATGAGATTACCTGCTACATAGAAAAAGTTTTACAAAAGAATTTATCAGAAGACAATCAGTTCCACTAGCATATTTAAAATGCATTTAACATACCTCTCTCAACAAATTCACTTATGTTGTCTATATGTATGAATCTATAAATACAAGATTAGATGTCAATGATAGTTTCTAGCAGTGCCCCCTGTTTTAGCAGTCTCAGTTGTCATTTTGTGGTATACACAATTGATAGTTTGTTTTCTGGATTGATTTGCCTAACTGAAGTCCTCAGATTGCTCAAAAGAGATCAACTCTAAAACAAGTCAAGCTTTTCTTTTTGTTTGGAAAAAAACAATTTAAGAGTAAATAGATTTAATCTTTGTACTGCATTAGCCATACCAGTAGTTTCATGCTAATTCTCCACTGGACTACCACTCTTACTCTGAGCCTCACTTCCCTGCACTCTATATTTAGAGAGCATGTATTTCTTTCTATTTCCTCACATGGTTGAGGAATAAAACCTCAATTTATATGCTGCCATTTTGGTTGTATTGCTTTATTTTTTCCCCTAACAAATATATTGCATATGTTATTCTGAGGTGTCACACATTACATATTTTATTCCATTTATTTCTTAGGCTATGGGGTGAGCCTGTTAATCTACGTGAACAACATGATGCTTTAGAATTTTTTAATTCATTGGTGGATAGTTTAGATGAAGCTTTGAAAGCCTTAGGACATCCTGCTATGCTAAGTAAAGTTTTAGGAGGTTCCTTTGCTGATCAGAAGATTTGTCAAGGCTGTCCACACAGGTAAGTGTTAGTTATATTTTACACATTTAAAGTTGATGTTTCACTTTGTCTTTACTAAAAAATAAATAAAGTTTTTACTAATTGTTATGTATAAAACTGGAGTGTGCCACTGATTACTAAATACCGGATACTGGATGAAATATATACTGTGTAAACCTCGTTACTTGGGAGTTTTTTGTTATGAAATAATTTGGTTCCTTTTCTAGTCTCTTAGTATTTCATACAGTAACTTTAGAAAGTGGCAGACATGAAGTTGTATTTCCTATACAAATGAAATAATTGTATTTTAAAATAGCGTTGATTATGGTTGTTATCCTAAAGGTATATTTTTCACACAAAGGATAGGAAGAATTGAGTAAATGTTTTTTGGGGGTTTTTAGTTTTGTTTTCGTTTTTTACTTAAAAGCAAAATTGTTTGTTTAGGGCTCTAACTGAAAATAAGTTTGTTACTGATAATGTTTATGTCTGTTACATGGAAGTTTTGCTTTGGAATTTCTCTTGTGTATTATCAATTAATGTTGGTTTGAGATTGTTTTTGCCAAAATATCACAGTAAGTTAGTGTTTTCTGTAAGCCCAAATAGTATTACATATACTATTAAGGTAAGGAGTGCTTCCTTTTTTAACATAGGGAAATGACTGGGGAGAGTAATACTATATGAATGAGAAATTTCTATTAGGTCAAACCATTCATTTAGATCAAGGGTATATAATTGTTTACATAACCTGGACATCTTTTGGTCCTTTTGAAAGATGTTTTATATTAGATGGACAACAACACTGTCATTTTTAATTCTTGTTTTTAATTGCTGACGAAATAGCCACATTTTTGGTAATCTGTTCTTTTTACTCCTTGGTTTGTTTTAGACAATTTTCAAGTTTATGTGGAAATTTCGGGGGGGGGGGAGGTTAGCTCAGTAAAACTGTCAAGAGAGCATGATCTTAGGTAAAATCATTAAAGTTCAAATACCTGCTCCACAACTAAACTAGTGTTATTCTTGTTCCATGCTAGGAGTTTATATAAAAAAGAGTCCTATCTCTGTTTTAGGGCATTATTTCTCTAGAACAGGGGTTAACAAACTATAAACCCTAAGGTCAAATCCAGCCCTGCATCTGTCTTTGTAAAGTTACCTACTGCCTGGCTCGCAGCTTTCACTATAACAGCAGAGTTCAGTAATTGTCACAGGTACCTCACAGCCCCCACCCCCCTACCCCCCCAAAAAAAAAAAAAACCTGTTACATTTACTGTCTGCTCTTTTACCGAAAAATTTTGCTGACTTCTCAACTTAGAATGTCCTACTTCTCCCTGGAGTCATAGTGAACCTTTTTTTTTCTTCTATGGACTGTTCCCCGATAATAATAGCAATTTGCTTCATACCTACTTTGTGTTCCGTTCATGTCACTTACGCTTTTATTTATGTACCTGTCTTTTTTCCCTAACAAAATTGAGAAGCTCTAAATATGAGGGACTCTTTTAAACATTGACTGTCCCACAGTGCTTTTCACATGGAAAGCCCTCTCAATATATTTGTTGAATGAATGAATGTAATGATTAATAATGTGTTTTCTGTATCTCATGTTCTGAAATTATGAATGTCTCATCACAAATCTAAAAATTCCTTTAGTAGAAAATTGCTAAGTGTTGGGTTCTGGCTCCTACTCAGATTGTTTATCCCCTGTTCATTTGTATGTTCAGATTTGTGCTTTAATAAGGTTTCAATTAAAGAAAAGGAACATTTTTAAGTTCAGGCCATTAATAAATGCTTTGGCATGAATTGTTGCTTTCTAAACAGATGACAGGCGAAAGCAGCATGGTAGGCTATAGAGCAGGGATGTCAAACTCATTTTCACCAGGGGTCTCATCAGCCTTGTGGTTGCCTTGAAAGGACTGACTGTAATTTTACGACTATGTAAATGTAACTACTCCTTAACTGTTAAGGAGTTGAATTACATTCGGTCCTTTGAAGGTAACTGCAAGGCTGATATGGCCATGGCCCCTGGTAGAAATGAGTTTGACACCCCTGCATAGAGTATAAGCTGTGAAGCCAGATTTGGCTTCAGAACACCACTTCACCTAGTAACTTTGGCCAAATTAACCTTTTTGTATCCTATTTCCCTCATTTCTATAGTGTAGGTGATGGTATTTTTTTAGGAGGTTTGTCATGAAGACAAAGAGACTAGTACATGCAGCGTGTAAACAACCTAATGTCCTGCTCAGCACAGGGTAATTGACAATTAAATGTTAACTGTCATTTATTGGTAACATTCTGTGACTTACGGATTTCATGTTCTGTTATAAATATTGCAAATGTCCATAACGAAATGTTTAGAAAACTAAGGGATAAATCCTTTTTGATCATTTTCTAAATAATATCTTTAGATACGAGTGTGAAGAATCTTTTACAACTTTGAATGTAGACATTAGAAATCACCAAAATCTTCTTGATTCTTTGGAACAGTATGTCAAAGGAGATTTATTAGAAGGTGCAAATGCATATCATTGTGAAAAATGCAATAAAAAGGTATGAATTGTCCATTTTTGTTTATAGTAATTATGATTACATTAATGGATTTGGAAAATTTTTCTTGTTTGTTTGTCCTCAAAATTCACCTTTTTATTATCTACCCTGCTTTGTTACAGTGGTAGCATAGGGATAGTTGGAGATGTTAACTGATTTTGTCAGGGAAAGAAGATTAAGAGAAAGTAATCTCAGAGGGCTAGGAAAAACAGGTTAAGTGAGATAATAGTGACTCATTTCAGAAGCCATAATAGCTTAATATCACATTCTCTTGTCTGAGTTACACAGGCATTTTTCATCATGCTCAACCATACTGCTATTGAAATCCTTGAAGCTATATAGAGTTGTAGAACCTATCATTTCTTCTCTCATGTCCAGAGTTAGTTGTCAAGACCAAGAAGTTTGCTAAAACTGTTAATTACTCTGAATAGCCACATAAGATTTCTTCTACCACTTGTGTTTTCAAACCACTTGGATCAAATTTTAGATTCACCTGGTTAGTTTTTAATCTGTGGGCACACATTGTCTTTTTGAGAGAGATCATGCATGCATGCATGCATACAGTAATTCTGTATCTTTCTCGGCTTCTAAACACTCACATCGATCTCAACTGTGTTTTTTTTTTTTTAATTTTACACACCACTTAGAAGATATTAAAGTTTAGAGTTTGAGATGGTGAGTTGTAAAGTCAAACTGCCTGCCACCCACAGCTCTGGTACTTGAGGCAGTCTCTCTTCTCCTAACCTTCATCGTTAAGATTCAATAGTACCTGCCTGAGAGGGTGTGAGGATTGAGTGTGTTACTATAATACTTGGGCGGTACCTAATTACCCAATCAATACTAGCTGCTATTCCTGTTTTTCTTCAGTTCACTCACAGCAAACTACAGCTTTATTAGAGTAACAGTATCAAACAAGTAGTAATGGTTAGATAACAATGACAATATAGAAAATAGGCAGCAAGTAATGTCTATATTACTAATTTTTGCAATTTATAACAAATGGCGTCAGCTATTTTCATATTAGTTTAATATTTTTTAAAATATCAACTGTGACAGAATTACCTTGATTGTGCTTTTATCATGTATTTGTTTACACTTACAATTTCAGATTGGTCTTAAGAGAATTTAATAATGTAATTTTAAAGTTTGTGTGTGTTTTTTTCCAGTGGATTGACTGTAAGAGCATCTAGTAACTTGCTCTGTTTATTTTAGGTTGATACTGTAAAGCGGTTGCTAATTAAAAAGTTACCTCCTGTTCTTGCTATTCAACTAAAACGATTTGACTATGACTGGGAAAGAGAATGTGCAATCAAGTTCAATGATTATTTTGAATTTCCTCGAGAACTGGACATGGAACCTTACACAGTTGCAGGTGTTGCAAAGCTGGAAGGAGATAATGTAAATCCAGAGAGTCAGTTAATACAACAGAATGAGCAGTCTGAAAGTGAGACAGCAGGAAGCACGAAATACAGGCTTGTTGGTGTACTTGTACACAGTGGTCAAGCAAGTGGGGGACATTATTATTCTTATATCATTCAAAGAAATGGTGTAGATGGTGAGAGAAATCGGTGGTATAAATTTGATGATGGAGATGTAACAGAGTGCAAGATGGATGATGATGAAGAAATGAAAAACCAGTGTTTTGGTGGAGAGTACATGGGAGAAGTATTTGATCACATGATGAAACGCATGTCATATAGGCGCCAGAAAAGGTGGTGGAATGCTTACATACTTTTTTATGAGCGATTGGACACAATAGACCAAGGTGATGAGTTAACAAAATATATATCAGAGCTTACCGTCGCCACAAGACCCCATCAGATTGTTATGCCATCAGCCATTGAAAGAAGTGTACGGAAACAGAATGTGCAGTTCATGCATAACCGAATGCAGTACAGTCTGGAATATTTTCAGTTTATGAAAAAACTGCTTACATGTAATAGTGTTTACCTAAATCCTCCTCCAGGTAAGTATCAGAAATTTAGCTTCTTAATAATAAAGCACAACTCTTTATTGCAGGATTTCTTAGCAGGTATCAACATGTTTATTTACCTTTGGTTGTCTTAAAGTCTTATTTCAGAAGACTGTTATCTTTGAGTGATACATACTGTCTTGCTGTTTGAGAATAGGAGCTTTTGTTTATTATAACAATTTATTTTTGACTCAAGCATTAATTTCAAATGTGCTTTAAAGAGCTATTAAGAATTATTTCATGAGTAGCCTAATAGGGGTTTTTTAAAAGTTGGGCCTTCTGAACTTTGAAAGTGTAAGCGTGTTTGAAAATGGGGTTTAGACGTAGAAATTAGTTTGATTTTTATACCTGTATTGTATTTATAGGACAAGATCACCTGTTGCCTGAAGCAGAAGAAATTGCTATGATTAGTATTCAGCTTGCTGCTAGGTTCCTCTTTACCACAGGATTTCACACCAAGAAAGTAGTCCGAGGCTCTGCCAGTGATTGGTACGTTGCTTTGGATTTTTCATTTCTATTATACTAGCATTTAGCTTGGTTGTTAATATACTGCTTTGTTTTTTTCCAAGCCATAATAATCTTGTGTCAGATTTGGAATACAGAATTAAAAATCTCTTAGAAGTAATAATAAAAATCATAATAAAGTAATTATTTAGCCCTGACTGGTATGGCCCAGTGGATAGAGCACTGGCCTGTGAACCAAAGGGTTGCTGGTTCGATTCCCAGTTAGGTCGCATGCCTGAGTTGCAGGCCAGGTCCCCATTTTTAAAAATAATTGTTTAGATTAAACATAACCTTGTATTGTTTTAGAAGCAGGCTTCTACTTCTGTTTTATATCATCTTTGACATCCCCTGTGTGAAAGATTACAGGGTAATAGTTAAAAGTCTAAACTATTTTATTAGGAAATGCTACATTTTAACTTCCCTAGATTAAATTCTGCCATAGCTTAAAAGGGTAAAAAATTAAAAAGTTTCTTGTGTTTCTAATTGTGAAAGTGTAAAGGTTGCTATAATACCTTGATTTTTATTTTTATTTATTTATTTTTTTATTTACTTATCCAGGGGTAAGATGTCTAAAGGAACGGCGGGTATTATTTTGTTAGTCAACCTAGGAAGTGTTTGGTAATAGATTTATAGAAAACTATACAAGATTTTGTCTCTTGTCACTCTGAGAATAAAGCAAGTCATAATACTCACCTGTCATTCTAATATTAGTACTAGTTTTTGTTTGGTTTGTAGAAACCCATCCCTATACTATAGGAAATATGTTACTGAACTAATAGTCATAGATTTTTTTCTGTTTTGTTTTAGGTATGATGCATTGTGTATTCTTCTTCGTCACAGCAAGAATGTACGTTTTTGGTTTGCTCATAATGTCCTTTTTAATGTGTCAAATCGCTTTTCTGAATACCTATTGGAATGCCCTAGTGCAGAAGTAAGGGGTGCATTTGCAAAACTTATTGTTTTTATTGCACATTTTTCCTTGCAAGATGGGCCATGTCCTTCACCTTTTGCATCTCCTGGACCTTCTAGTCAGGTAATTGCCCAGTTTTGTTTTGTTTTTCCTAATGATTAAATGTTTACAAATTAATTATTTTCCCTGGAATTTGAAGTCACAAATATATGTGCATCTATTTTATATGTTTACCTCACAAATGTGTACATATGTACACACACCGTGCAGTCTGATGTCTTGTGGATTCCATTAAGTACTTCACAGCATGAGTAGTGATTATTGGCTCTTTAAAAACTAGAATTTTCTCTGTTGATTCATTTACATGTAGTGGCTTAATGGTACATTTCATGTTACATAGATTATTCTTAAAGTTTTTTTTAAAAATAGACTTTAAAAAAAATTAGAATAGTGTGAAGGCTCTATTATGAAATCTACCTTGGATCTTCATTCCCTTTTCTAACAAGCAACCCTTTTTAATCACTTTTGTCATTAGTCTTCCCAGAAACTTCTGCCTGTATCCCACATATATATGTGCATATCCCTTTTTTATGTGAATAGAATTATATCATACCTGAACCTTTTTTCTGAAAAACAACTAATGTTTTATCCTTTACAGGCTTATGACAACTTAAGCCTGAGTGATCACTTATTAAGAGCAGTACTAAATCTCTTGAGAAGGGAAGTTTCAGAGCATGGGCGTCATTTACAACAGTATTTCAACTTGTTTGTAATGTATGCCAATTTAGGTAAGGATTTAACTTTTCGTAATTCTGTGTAAATGTATAAATGGTGAAGTCACTTAAGTCGTGATAAGATACAATTTTGTCTAAAGTAGAAACAGTACTTCATAAAACCTATTACGCATCTTATCTGAAACTTTTGTTTTTCCACTACACTATTTGCCTTATAGGTAGGCATGTGTCTTACCTCTGCAGTAAGAAGACATAGGTCAGAATCTGTGTTTTAATCCTATTTTATGTCCTAAAATGATGGTGCCAGATCCGTCTGGTTTTTTGAAACTACTGATTTTTTAGGCCCTGTTCTAATCAACTGAATTGGAATTCTGAAAGCTAAAGCAAGGAATCCACATTTCCAAAAGGTCCCCAGGTTGTATGTATTTCCTCAAGTTTGAGTAAAGGGATTATTTGTACATAAGTCTTTGTTTATATGTTATTTATTACCTCTGTATAACAATACTATTCTCAAAGTAACCTGCTCTTTCTAACATCACCTGATCTTTTTTTTTTTTTTTAGTTATTCCATAATACTTGGCTTGAAAAAGTATGCTATACTGTATTATACTTTGTTTTTGATAATGTTCAAATTTTTATGTTGCTTCCCAACTACATTGCAAAGATAAGAGCTTTGCACAGTAGCATTTAGTAAATGTTTGTTGAATGAAAATAGATGGGTAGTTAGAAGTACCATAAGAAATCCTTCCATTGTCATTTGGTGTTTGTTAGTTGGCTGATGGAGATGAGTTTCCTAAGATTGAAATTATATATTAGTCAGCTATTAGTACAAAGTTTCAAAAAAGGGTTTTTTTTTAAGCCCTTATGTCCACAATTATGTTCTACGCCCAAACATCCCTGTCATTCTAGGTTTTTTGTTTCTGAACTTACTAATTACCAGTTGATCTACGCCCTTTTTAACATTTACTTCCCGTTTTTGTGGTTTATCATATTTTCTATTACCTTTCCATACTGGAGATGTTTGATTATTTGTAGTTGAGGAGGAAGATAATACAAACAAGCATAAGTGGAATCTATATTTCAAACTTAGAAATACCAAATTTAGGCAGTCACAAAAATCCTATTTTGTTTAACTCCCTTTTTAGATATTGCCCATTCACCAAGCATACATCATTGGTTTATAATGTAATCTAATTTAAAAGTTTACTGATAAAGACAAATACAGGTCTATAAAGTTTACTATGAAATCCTAAGGCCATGTATGCTTTAGGGGTCTGAATCGTTTGGATTTAAGAAAGGTAAGGCAATGCATATAACCTGCATTTGTGTAACATGCCTGTAGCTGGCACCAAGACAGTACCTTAATCGTACACATTAATATTTCTACAGTAAAACATGAATAGTCACATTTGGAAGGGATAAGTAAAGACTGTACATAGCCTCTTGTCAGTTCAGGCCAGATTTTTTCCACCAAACACATTTTGATACTTTCCATTCATCCATTTATTTATTCATTCATTTATAAGAGGTTTTTGAACCTCAGGATTTCAGATAGGAGACTATAAACCTGTATTTATTATATTTCTTGGAATGTGGCTATAAATAAATTTATTGTATAGTGGGGCATAGAAGCAAATAAAATGGTAATTGCCAAAAGGTGTGTTACTATCATGGGGAAGGTACAGAGTGCTGTGAAAGTATATCATAGGGGTACCTGACCAGATTTGGGAATATGCAGGACTTAATGGAGAAGTTCATGTGAGAATTAGTTCATTTAGTTTTCCATCCAGAGTGAACAGCTGATGCAAAGACTTGTCATAAACTTAGCGTGGTTCATTGGAGACAATGAAAGTTACTCAGTCCTACTAAAATTGATGTAAGGTGGGGATGTCAGGAATGGTAAGCAGTATTCTGATAAGCCTTGTATGAGGGATTCTAGACTTTATCCTTAGAGCACTGATGAGCCATTGCAGTGTTTTGAATAGACATACTTGTTAGAAAGATCACTCTGGATACAGTGGGTAATGGATTGCAGGGGGAATAAGACTAGAGATTGTTAAAATGATCTATAATGAAGAGATGGCTGAGGCCTGTGCTGGGAGACTGGCATTCAAGGGGATATAAGTGGACAGGTTGTGGTCCTCTTTTATTTGAGGAGGTAGGATTTGGTGGTTGGATATCCAGGAGAGGGAATGGATGCCATAAAGAGGTTAAGTTAAGAATGGTGCCTAGGATTCCAGTTTGACAAACGGAGCAGATAGTGGTGCCTTGTACTATAAGGTGAAACAGGAGGAAAAATATGGACAGGGGAAGTACGATGATGAGTTCAGTTTGGGCATCAAGTTTAAGCCTATATGACACCCAAATAGAGATATTCGATAGAACAGTAAGAGATACTTGTCTGGAAATATTTTGGAATTATCAGAATGAAAATAGCTGGAACTTGAAGCCATCAGAGTGGGTTTGATTGTCTAGGGGAGGCATACAGTTTGAGAAGATAACCTGGCATAGGAACTTAGAGGAGCATTTATTTATATATTTTTTATTTTGTTTGTATTTATTGTTATCATCTTCCTAAAAGCTTCCCTACTCCCCCAGACTCTCCAGGCCATACATACAAAAAATGTTCATCTTCTTTATGCCCAATGTGATTGGAATGTCATGGTCACTATTTAACCAGTCCAATACTCAGTAGATTTTCTGTTCTGGTTAAATCCCTTATCATAAAAAATTAGAGAAAATATTTTGGATAACTACTTTTTATGAAACCCATACCATCTTAATTCTTTCCTAATATAATTCTACTCTCTTCCTTTTTCTTCATTGTAGGAGTGGCAGAGAAGACACAGCTTCTGAAGTTGAGCGTACCTGCCACCTTTATGCTTGTGTCTTTAGATGAAGGCCCAGGTCCTCCAATTAAATACCAGTACGCTGAATTAGGCAAATTATACTCAGTAGTGTCACAGCTGATCCGCTGTTGCAATGTCTCATCAAGAATGCAGTCTTCAATCAATGGTAAATCAAATGCTCCATTCTTTACAATGGTTTTAAAATACTGCTGGGCATATATAGTACCTGATTAAAAGTAATTCTGAAGATGTTTAAATACAAAACAAGACCCTAAAGATTTATGCTGTTTTTCTAGAAGTAAAAAAATTCACAAGCAGCACTGGCTGGTGTAGCTCAGTGGATTGAGCGCAGGCCTGCGAAACAAAGGATCGCAGTTTGATTCCCAGTCAGGGCACATGCCTGGATTGCAGGCCAGTTCCCAGCAGGGGACATACGAGAGGCAACCATACATTGATATTTCTCTCCCTCTCTCCTTCCCTTCCCCTCTAAAGATAAATAAATAAAATGGTTAAAAAATCCATAAGCTGTGTTTGTACATTGGAAGCTATGTATTATTGTGAAGGAGCCTATTAGTTTTTCATTGATGACAAATCTTTATTCTAGGTAATCCTCCTCTGCCCAATCCTTTTGGTGATCCTAATTTATCACAACCTATAATGCCAATTCAGCAGAATGTGGCAGATATTTTATTTGTGAGAACAAGTTATGTGAAGAAAATCATTGAGGATTGCAGTAACTCAGAGGAAACCGTCAAATTGCTTCGTTTTTGCTGCTGGGAGAATCCTCAGTTTTCATCTACTGTCCTCAGTGAACTTCTCTGGCAGGTTAAAAGAAAATATACATCTATATGTCTCTATGATTTGATTTGTTATTCTTTTTAAAAAGTTGTTCACTGTGTCTTACCTGGTTTTAGGTTGCATATTCCTACACTTACGAACTCCGTCCCTATCTGGATCTGCTTTTGCAAATCTTACTGATTGAGGACTCTTGGCAGACTCACAGGTAGATACCCTTTTTTGTTACTAATTCCCTGGGCCTATTTTAGGATTAGATTGTATGAGTTTTAGGATTAGTCACATAAAATAACATTTGGAAGTCACTTTACACAGTGAAATCAACAAAAATGTGGAAAAGGTATCACTAAGTAGATGGTAAAAAGGACATTTGTTTACATTACATAAAACAAGACAGTGTCCTTTTGTTCCACTTCAGCTGGGAATGTGTGTTGGGCAAATTAAATTTTTTGCCACTCTGCTCATGACCTCAAAAGCACCAGGAGTGTTGTTTAATTTTGTTTTGGTCTTTGCTTTTTTTTTTTTTCTTCCTGTTACAAAGTTCTGCAAGTAGGCAAAACTGCCAATGTGGAATCCATGAATGAGCATGAACTCTTAACTAGTTTTTCAGTATGTGAAAAGTTTAGAGGTTTTTTGTTTTTTTAAGAACTTTTATCCACCTTAACTGTCCTTCAAGCTTCTTCCAGAATTATTCTATTTGGTTTTTTTACTGTAAAGGCTTAAATCTTCAATCCCAGGAGTTAGTTATATGATAATGATGAGCTATGCAATTAGTTGACAACTCCACCAGGTCTTACCAATTCCCTACCATGTAGACAATAGCATAATAGTTTTTTGAGGGGAAACAATTCAAGATCTATATAACAGATCGACTCTCAGTATAATAATTAACATGAACTTGAAAACAGGTTCTCTAATAAGAAAATGCTTAAAATACAGTCTTAAGTCTTAATGGAGATTGCAAATGCCAGAATTCATTAATTCATATTTTCAAATTATCTCCAAAATTACCATCATAGATTCAAACAGTTGAATTAATGTTAATAAAAATAGCATTAAACTGGAACCAATATTCAAAATATACAGAATTTAGTAGTTCTAAAACTATAGTTACCTTTTTTGGCATTGTTCAGTACCCTTCTCAATATGATCAAAGGATTTGAAAGTTTCCTTAAGAATTGGTTTTGCCCTGGCTGATGTGGCTCGGTGGATTAAGTGCCGGCCTGCAAACTTGAAAGGTCACTGGGTCAATTCCCAGTCAAGGCACGTGCCTGGGTTATGGGCTAGGTCCTTGGTTGGAATGTACAAGAGGTAATCAGTGGATGTTTCTCTTGCACATCAACGTTTCACTCCCTTTCTCCCTCATTTTTCCTCTCTAAAAATAAATATTTTTTAAAAAATTATTTAAGAACTGGTTTCAATGGAATTTAACTTTCACTATTTTCATTTAAAATTATTGTAAGTAGCCTGGCTGATGTAGCTCAGTGGATTGAGCGCGGGCTGCCAAAGGGTCGCCGGTTCAATTCCCAGTCAAGGCACATGCCTGGATTGCAGGCCAGATCCCCAGTGTGGGGCACGTGAGAGGCATCCACACATTGACATTTCTCTCCCTTTCTTTCTCCTTCTCTTACCCTCTCTCTAAAAAATGAATAAATAAAATCTTTTTTTTTAATCTAAAAATAAAAAAAAATAAAATTAAAATTACTGTAAGCAGCTCTGGCCAGTGTTGCTTGGTTGGAGCATCATCTCATAACTGAAAAGTTGTGGGTTCAATTCCCAGTCAGGGCACATACCTAAGTTGCTGGTGCCTTTCCCAGTCCAGGCAAGGTCCAGGTGCTTATTACATCCCTGGTCTGTACATGTGCAGGAGGCAGTCAATCCATGTTTCTCTTTCTCCTTTCTCTCTCTAAAAAGCAATGGAAAAAAAAGTCCTCAGGTAAGGATTAAAAATAAAATTAAATAAATTATTGTAAGCATTTATGGCTTTAAACCAGTTAGTCACATCTTGACTCACTTGTTTGATTAAAACAAGTGATAATGGTAAAGACACCCTCTAGTAACCACTCTTCTTTCTCTGATTCGGCTATTCTAAGTACCTTATATAAGCAGAATCATATGCTTATTTGTTGTTTTGTTTTGGCTTATTTCACTTATCTTAATGTCTTCAGGGCTCATCAGTGTAACATGTTACACAATTTTACTCCTTTTTTAGACTGATTGTTTCACCATATGTGTATACCACATTTGGTTCACCAGCAAGTGGTTTTGAACACAGGAAGCAAGGTGCATTTTTGCTCCACAATCAGTTTTTAAATTATTTATTTGGGGGAGGAACAAAAAATCATTAACTACATATTGTCCTGTTGTAGTTTGGCAGGAACTGAAATGAAATCTTCCATCCTTAGCAAATCATCCAAATTGTTGTATTGCTGGTAAAAATTGCTTTGCCTGCCATGTATTCTCATTATTAGAATTCATATTGATTCTGTACTTCCAAATTATATTACTGTTTCATAGTCACTGAATTCTAACCTACCCTCAGAAATGCTGTATTACAAAAGGAACTCACTTGAAGCAAATTCTTAAGTACAACAGTCATAAACTTAGTTGTTAGTTAACTTTAAGTTTATTACTCTTAGTGTCACTTCTGGTCATGTACTTGAATTAATAGACATAGCAATATTATTTTTGATTGGTAATAAGTTGTTAAGAGCACAGACTGCTAAGCAAGCTATTTAATCTCTCTGCACCCATTTTCTCATCTATTCAAGGGTTTGATAACTACCTACCTACTGTCTAGCATTAGATTACATGACTACATGAAAGATATTGTGTGGCACATAGTAGGTGCTCAATAAATTGTTAGCTGCTATTTGATTTTAGGAGTTTTTATTTTATATTTGGTTTTCTTTCAGAATTCATAATGCACTTAAAGGAATCCCAGATGATCGAGATGGGCTATTTGACACAATCCAGCGCTCTAAGAATCACTATCAAAAAAGAGCATACCAGTGTATAAAATGTATGGTGGCTCTCTTTAGCAATTGTCCTGTTGCTTACCAGATTTTGCAGGTGAGGGTTTTTTTCTTACAATTTTGCAGAAATCTGAATAAGAATTAAGGAATCTGTTTTAAAAGAATAGAATCACCCTGACTGGTGTGGTTCAGTTGGGTGGGCATCATTATTCCACAAAGCAAAAGGCCGCCTGTTCCATTCCCAGTCAGGGCACATGCCTGTGTTGCAGTTTTAATCCTAAATTGGTACATGTACAAGAGGAAACCAATGGATGTTTACTCCCTCTCTTTCTCCCCTCCCCGCAGCCCACGCTTTCTCCTATCATGAGAATTTGGAGTTGTTTTAAATTAACTTTGCAAATTATTCGGAAACCTTTTGCATATATAGTTTTATTTTCTTTTGAAGGGCAATGGAGATCTTAAAAGAAAGTGGACCTGGGCCGTGGAATGGCTAGGAGATGAACTTGAAAGACGACCATACACTGGCAATCCTCAGTATACTTACAATAATTGGTCTCCTCCAGTGCAAAGCAATGAAACGTCAAATGGTTATTTCTTGGAGAGATCACATAGTGCTAGGATGACACTTGCAAAAGCTTGTGAACTCTGTCCAGAGGAGGTAAAAAAAGCCACCAGTGTGCAGCAGATAGAAATGGAAGAAAGCAAAGTAATTCTTTATTTTATAGGCCAGTGTTTCTTATGTATTAATGATAGTGTAAAAAATTATGTTGAAGTGTTGTTTGTTTAAATGTTTACTACATGGTGATCTTAATTGAGAGAGCCTTCTTCAAGTTTCTGTAAAATTGCTTGACATAAGTATTTCTAAGAGAACCCAAATTGGGATTTTTTTTTCAGTTGCTTTAATTTATCTACAGTAAAAGAAAAGTTGTTAGTTTATTTCTAAAAATTTGTTTCAACTAGAAAAAAAAATAAAAATAAGCTTGGATTTGCCTACATAATTCTTTATCTTTAAATATTTAAAATTAGGAGCCAGACGACCAAGATGCCCCAGATGAGCATGAGTCGCCTCCTCCTGAAGATGCCCCATTATACCCCCATTCGCCGGGATCTCAATATCAACAGGTAAATAGGAGTCAGTTTGTGTTTCTATTACCTAGAACCAATTTTTATGCTGTATTTTAAGAATGGTTGGTTTTTCTTCATGTGTGTGGGGGGGGGAGAGGGAGAGAGCACACGAGATACTGTAAAGTAATAGAGGGATTGCCTAGACTAGCTTTTGGGGCATAATCAAAAAAAGAATGGTTAGAGTGGAGTCATGATGTGGCATGTTTGAATGTGCCTCTGTGGTGTTTTCCTGGTCAAATAGGTGCCCCTCTTTTACTAGTATTGAAAGCTGGTGAAGCTGTGATAATTCATGTCAACATAAAATGATAGTATTTATTTAGTACAAAGGATTATGACATTTCCTGTTACTCTTAGTCTGTAAGGCTAAGATAGCCATATATTTCTTCTATTTCAGGATGGAAAGACAAATATGTTGAATAGTTAGAAAATACACATTTGACATTTATTTTCATAATACAAATTATGAAATGTAAATGCAAATATTTTGGCTGATGGGAATGTACAGAAAAGTGAAGGTCCAGGGGTTAAAGGTTAAGGAACAAAATCTATACTAAGAGAGCTCATATATTAATCATGCTTCTTCCACATTGTCTTTGTTAGCATTGTCCTGTGTTCAGGATTATTGCTCATGTAGATCTCATGATTAATTTTTTTTGATACAAAAGTTTATTTAACAAAAGTTCAATGTGAAAATGTACAAGACTCTATTTTTATATTGTTGTAAAACAGGAGATGTGGAAGCAATTGATTTATCTGGTTAACACAGCTGTTCTGTATACTCTTTTCAAGGCTTCTAACATGATGATACTATTGCCTCATATTACCACCATTCTGATATTCTGTTGTCTACTAGTTGCCATACATTCATCTATCACAAGATTCATAAAGGGATCAAGTCCCCATAATGTTCCTTGAACGTGTTTGCCACCATTTAATTTTAATGATAAACTTCTTGTCCATGAATTTTTTTAGCTCAGGAGGTGAGATTTGCTCATGGTGTATGGTGTCCATTCAACGAGCTCAGAGATACCTCCCTCATATGATTATTAGATTTAAGCGTATGAAAATTTCAAGGTGCTTGGAAGAGTCAGCATAGATGTGTTCTGGCTCACAGATCATTGTGAATGTTCCTGACTGACCACAAGCAACAACGGGCTGTGATCCCTTATTTGTCAGACTTAGATCTAAATAATTTCTGGCACTAAAACTCACTTTGGCCACAGATTTATACATACCTGCACTGCTCTTATTTGCAGCTTCAGCATTTGTATTTAGGCTAACTTCTCTATTTCAGACCCCCCCCCCCTTTTTATCACCATCAGACCAACCATTTTTACAACTTGTAAGTCTTGGGAATGAAGGAAGTGATTACATTTTAACTAGCTCATGATTATATAAAGTTTAAGATTAATACAAAAAAGATTTAACATGCCTTATCTTTTTCCCTCCCAGAATAACCACGTGCATGGACAGCCATATACAGGCCCAGCAGCACATCACATGAACAACCCTCAGAGAACTGGCCAACGAGCACAAGAAAATTACGAAGGCAGTGAAGAAGTATCCCCACCTCAGACAAAGGATCAGTGAAATGCACATAATTAACTGGTTCCATCAAGACTGTGCACCCAGGCCTTACAGTCCAACCTTTTTCTGTGTCTGGCTAATATTTAAAAAAACTATTCCTAATCAACATGGAGTGGAGAGTTTATTCACTGTCTTATCTGCAGAAATTTGCTGTCCATATATAACCCGCCTGCAGTGGAAAGTGTATAGTGTTTTGTAATAAATGGCCTGATGCTAATGTGTAAATGGCAAAGGTGTATATAGTATATTAATGTTTGACTGTTAATTCTTAAGCAAGAAACTTTTTTCTTGATGAGACTCACAAATCTACAAAAACTACAAAAGTTAATTTTCTTGTTATACCCATTGCACTCTGCAGCCAGTGTTGCCTGCCTCATGGCAGTTGGATCAACTCCTTTACAAAAACAAAAAATAAACCAACAAAACAGAGCCCATTCATGTCAACCACACGAATAGTTTCATGTTAATTCTTTGCCACTGGAGTCAGTTTTATTATGATCAATGTAAGACTGGTAACCTTTAAATTATTTGGTTGATGTGGAAAATTGGTGATGTAACATTGTTTCTAGATCTTTTTCATTGCCTTTTTATTCTGATATTAGGTTAATCATTTTGAAGCTGTAGTTATGCTGTAACATTTAGCATGGCTTCACACAAGGTTAGTGTAGCCAATGAGGAAAAAAATTACCATAACGACAGCAGTTGTCCCAGTGTGACAGCTGTATTGCTCAGCTTTTCCTTCTTACACCTAGAATATAAAATAGAAAACAAGGGGAGAAATGTGACAAACCAGGCGGTTTTCAGTTAGTTACACATATGTTGCTTACATTTAATGTTTGACAGTTCAATTTCTGGGTGGGATAAAGAATCCTAAGTATCAGTAATGGGACTTTTAAAAGATTTAAAACAAATATGCAAAAATTTGCTATGTCAGGATGCTTGGAGCCTAATAGAAGACTGTATTTGGTATGCTTGTTTTGTTTCTTTGGTAGAGCTTATTAGGTGAATCTTCTAAAACTTTCCTTCTGCTGGATCCCAGAGAAGTGGAAGTCCTCAGAATCCCACAGTACTTGGTGCACCACTACACCAAGATGTCTGGCTGAGTTTCCACTCAGTCACAGTTTTACTTGAAAGCAAGAGTTATCCTAGCTCCTTTTCCATTATTCCAAAATAAATAAATAAATAAATAAAGCAGGGTCTAATTAAAAAGGAAACTACTGGCTAGTTAATATAATTGAAATATAATTTCAGAATAAACATCTAATTAAAGACAAAGAACTCATCGGTTAATACTGTATTTCAAAAGAGAATTGGTAACTTGAATGTGTATAATTATTTGGAACATGTCTAAAAACCAAATACCCCTGCAAACAGATACAGTCCACCCTATTCTATTTAAATATTTTGCTGTTTTATTTTATAGAAATTATTTTGCTGGATTCACAAATAGAATTTGATTTAAGAAGAACTTTTTGTCCTGTGGTGTGTTTTTGTTTTTTGGGGGTTTTTGTTTTTGTTTTTGTTTTTGGTTACTTACTTTTTTGTCCTTTTTTTTTTTAATTTCCAGAAGGACTGCATATTAAAATTAATTCTGTGCATAGCATGCCTAGGCATGACACAGAATTCAGGACTTAGTCACATTGAGCTTTTGTGCACAGACAGATTTGATCTTCCACCCTTTACTAAAGATTCAGAGAAAACAGGATGTTGACACTGTAAACATTTCCTAACATAATCAATCTTGTACTTTTTGTATGTTTTTATATACATGTATATTTAATGAGCACAAGCTTGGTTGTATTTTTTTAAAGTTCAGTTAACAGGAAAATGTTATGTCAAAAAGGCTGTAGTTGGAACTGAACAAAGCAGAAACAAAATTGAGAATTGCTTTATTTTGTGATTAAAAGGGGCAGGTATTTCAGATAAAGCTTTGGGTATCTTATTCACAGTACTCTATGTAGTCCACCTATGCTTCTAGGTTTTCTGTAATAGTAGGAAATTTTGAACCAGAATAGGTCCTGTTTTTTGTTCGTTTGTTTTGCTTTGTTTTTTTACCTTAAGTCTATTACATCTGAATTTAAGTTTGAATGAAAGTCGGACACAGCGCTTGCAATTCCAATTGGTAATTTTATTTTAAAAGTTCCTCAATTCCAAGCTTCCTTAACAGTAAGCAAAATAGGTTAACTTTATTTGGACAAGTTGCTGTCATTAAATACATCATCTCACCATCTGAGAGGTGATTTTTTTTTTTTGCATCTCCCACTCCTTAATAAATGGTAGTGTACTTAATATAGAACTTTAATGACTTGACATTTTAATGGGCTGTGAATTTTTTCTCCATAGAAGGAGAGATCCCACCTTGATTGCTTTCAATTTACAAGTCCCCTTGTGCCACATGAGGGTTTTTGAATCATTTTTTCCCTCCATTTGAGGAAGAGTGGTCTGTGTTGTGACCAGGATGAAGGGAAAGTGAACAGAGAGTTATTTTTTGTTTGTTTGTGCAAATTATTTTCTATATTTAACTCTTAAACAAGCATTAATGTATAACCAGAAATTTTAAGATGCATGTTATTGTAAGAGCAACATAGTGGTGATTTTAAGGTCTTTTTCTGAACATAAATGGCACATTTTAAACTTAAAGTCTTCAAAGTGCCTAAAGATTATTTATCCCTCAGCTGATTTCTTGAGCCATATAAATATTTCCTACTTTAAATGTTTGTTGCGGAATCGCTAGTCTTCCTTTCGAAGAAGTATCCCCAGAATTCTAAATGGCATGATTACTTTATAGAAGACAGTAGAATCTGTTAACACAAAGACGGAAGATATTTTCATTGTTAATCTGTGTGAACAAGGGCTTTGCCCTGTTGGATCTAAGTATTTTAGTGTACAACTTGGTAAAAACCATATTGCTGCTGTTTTTAAGCCCTCCCTCCACCAACCAAATTTTCATCTTCAGCATTGTAGAGGCAGAAGTAAGAACATGATCATATTTGGGGTTTTTGTCTTGTTGATTTTTTTTCTCAATTTCCCACCCTTGTGTCTTAGCTCTTACGTATACAAATTTAGAGTTATTAAAATGTTTTATATTTTTTCATGATTAACTTTTATTAGTGAATGATAACAACTTAAGTATTTAATACTTGCAGTGGTAAAAAGATGAAGATCCTTTTTTTATTTGAATTACATTTGTAAATGAAAGCAGCAGTCTATGAATATTCAGATGACTCCTCCCAAATAGTTCTTTTTTGTTTTGGGGGGTTTGTTTGTTTGTTTTTTAAGTATCTCTCCAGCTTACGTTTTCCCATGAACTTTTTGCTGAATTTTGTGGTTAATTTGGTGGATATATCCTGCCTTATTTAGAATTATAACTGGATAAGAAAATTGCCTTTTCATTATAAGTGCCCGATTTTGGTCTCTAGTTTGAAGGTACTACATACTGCTGAGCAAGGAGAGCACTCTCCTCCCCCCAGTTTTGTGTTACTGAAAAAAACATTCAGTGCTGGTTTCATAGTAGGGCTCAACCGAAATTGGTCCTGCCCCTATGTGAGTGTTTAGTGTTTAAAACTAAGGTTTGGGGTGTGATAATTCACTACAAAAGTGCTAAATGTATTGACTTGCTGCCAATTGTATTTCTGATGATTTAATTGTTGGCAAAATGTAGCACTTTTCCTCCAAATTTATAGATAAAAGAAAAAAGGGGGAAAGGTACTCCATGTTTTAAACTTGGAAATGAGTGAAATTTTTTATTTTGAAATTCAGTCTCAAAAGGAAATTTCACCATCCAAATCACACACTTTCTCAGCCTTTTCAAGCCAAGACTGACTGAAGATTGTCCAGTTCCTAAGATTTAGCACATATACAAAAATAAAACTTTATAAATTAAATTTTGGTTTTCCCTTTTATTTATTAAAATAAGAATTTTAAATGAAAGGTAAATTAAAGGTATAATAGATTTGAACAGAACTTAAAAAGGGAAATGTTTACAAGTAATTAAGCCCTCACTTTGTATATTCATAGCATATTCACATCTAAACTCAAAAATTGAGTTGTGATCTAATTGCTTATCTGTTCAGTCTAAAGTCAAGGTTCAGTGAACACTTTGGTGTTTTAAAGTTTATTTAAATAAAGAGCAGTAAAGCAGGGTATATGTTTTGATGGAAGTTAAAGATGTGAAAATTAATTCTTTAGCAAATTCTATCTGCTCTGCTTTTTAGTATCTGAAAAGTAATTGTTACCTTGTTCCAAAGAAATGTGACTTCCAGAGAAACCTGTTTGGTGCTTCCCTAAAGTTGTGTTATTGTAAGGACTACTAAAGAAATCCCAGGTTTTATTTGTATTTTATAAAAACAATCAGAAGACCAGTATGTAACAAAGTAGTGTTCTGCAGTTGGGGAAACTCCAGTTGGATTAAACTCTTTGAAGGTGGTTTTTGGGGCTTTTTTGTTTTGGGTTTTGTTTTGTTTTGTTTTTTAGCTACATGAATACACTTAACTGAAAGAAAATTTACATAGCCGCCAATATTTGGAACTGCTTCGTCGTAACCTGATAATTTATAAGTAGACTTTAAAAATTGACAGTTCTATCCAAGGCTGGCAGGTGTGGCCTAGTTGGAGGTTCAATTCCCAGTTGTGGCATATGCTTGTCCCTGGTTGGGGCACATAGGGGAGGCAACCAACTTGACCAATGTTTCTCTCCCTTCCCCTCTCAAAAATCAATAAGCATCCTTGGGTGAGGATTTTAAAAACCTGTATACCTCAAAGCTGTGCCTACATAAAAGGTTTGAGTAACTCATTTTCTTGAGAGATGTAAAGTCTCAAGGGAAATGTTCTAAAACCACCCTAAAAAACTTTCCTCCATAAAATGTTTCAGACCCATATAAAAATCAGTTGATTATTTTAAAGGCATTCCACATAAATATACAAAACTCTAAAATGGGAATGATTTTAGCTGTCTGCAAGTGTCTTATGCTCCATCAGTATTTTTTAAAAGATTGTACTTATTTTTAGAGGGGAAGGGAGGGAGAAAGAAACATCAACCTGTGGTTGCTTCTCACGCACCCCCCACTGGGGACCTGGCCTGCAACCCAGGCATGTGCCCTGACTGGGAATCATCCAATGACCCTTAGGTTCACAGGACAGCGCCCAATCCACTGAGTCACACCAGCCAGGGCTTGCTCCATCAGTATTGAAATAGACTGTTTCATCCAATCAGACCATCTAGAAGGTGTTCCAGTAAGCAAAATCATTGATTTTCAGGGATATCGAAATGTGGAGAATCTCATTTGGTAGTAATGTCATGGTGAATATTTTTTGTATCTTGAAACAAGTTTCTCATCGTAGGTTTTTCTCACATTGCTTTTTTTTTTTTTTCATTAACATTGGAATACAAAAACCCTGTTTTTATGTATAATTAGTAACAAAGCTGGCCAGTTGACCAGCGCTTGATGGAACTGAACCTTTGAGGAGTCAAACCATTAATGGAGTACCCTATATAAGTGGTCCTCTTGAGAAAGTTCTGTTTCGTGGCCTCCAGTTTTGGCATACATTATAGTTAGGACACCCAAGTAGACTTTCTGGCTCCACCAGGAAGTGGAGCTGCCCCAGCTATTGCCTATTACGTGTTAGCATAACAACTGGCTTGCCCCTTCCCACCACTACCTCCCTCCCCAAAAGTAGAGTGAGGGCCACTTTGCAAGATAAGAATTGTATTCATTTTCTACTTCTCAACTGTACAGATGTAAAAATACTCAAAATGGAAGCTTTGGTACTGGAAAGAATATTTCCATGAGTTACATGCATGAGGATTAAAAGTGTATTCTTACAGTATTGCTGTAAATCATCTGCCATTGTGTCAGGTTCTAATCTTCCCCACCCATTAAAACACTGGGTTCACCTTTGGGATTCAGAATTCAAGATAGTTTGGGGTCTTAAATCTGACGTTTTAGGTGAGACCAGAGATGGAATTATTTGCATCGTGGAGGCTCCGAATCTTCCATTTGGACCTGCCTACATATTGCCTAACTGGCTGTGAGCAAGAGGAAGCATCTGCAGGCGGCCAAGGAAATAAGTCAACGCTCAGGGCTCAGTGTGTGTTGAGAAAAAGCCCTTCGTTGCTAATCCATTTAGGATGTGTCTCTGACATAGTTCTTGATGTAAATGTGTGTTCTGTTGCATGCACAGGGAAATGGCTTTTTCAAGCTGTTTTAAAGTCAGAAATCTAGGTGGTGACTGCTTAAAGAATATCTAATCAGAAGTGCTAGTAATTACTCCTTTCAGCCATCTTTTTTTCTCAGCAAGACTGACCTTATGCAGATTCCCAAGTCTGTTTAACCTCTCTTGTTTAGGAAGTCTGACAAAAACTAAGACCATGAGCTAAAACTAAGTTTTAAATACCAAGCTGGTTGTTAGCTGCCTCTGTTGCCCCAAGGTTGGCATTTTTCATTAAAAAGTGAAAACCAAAAATTCAGATTTGCCGTAAAATATGAACATTTGCCCTTCTATAATAGGCACTGAAACTTGGTTTAGTAATTGTCGCTACTAAGTGCTACATAACAGGATAGTGGGTTATTGTTTGGTACTTATTCTTCCCAGCCTTAACTACTTGAAATAGGCTTCTTACCCTGAGGTAAGCAGATGTCTGTTCTTCTAGGGAAAAGAATCCAAATACACTTGTGAAAGTGCAGGCTGGAGAATACAGTGTTGGAAAAAACTTGACTGGTCGTGGTAAGACAGAAATGGCTACAGACTGTCCCTCTTGTATTTTTGTCTTTAGAAAGGCACGATGCCAGGTAACCAAGAGCAACATTTAGATTTTCAGATGCTTTCAGCAGTAATGATTTATCAATATGCAATTCACATTGAAGTTTTTAATTGCCATTGCACTATGCCAAAATGTGATAGTCATTGCAAAATCACTTTGAGGTTAAAATAAGAGGAGTAATCAGTCATTTAGGTCACAGGGAAGCTGGTTTAACACTAGAATGTTCACATTAAATGTTTCCTTTAAAATCAAGAATGAACTGCAAATAAAAGGCTAAGAACCAAAGGAAGACATAAATAATGTCCTACCTGAGTTTTCCACTCAGTACTGAAGTTTGTTGTTAGGTTGATTTAAAAGCAGTTGTTAAAACTTGGCCTTATAAGTTTGGCTAGTAAATGGGCAGGGGGAGGGTGTCAAGTAAGGTTTGCTTTTGTGTTGTGAATTTGTTTATGGATGTCTATGTTAAATCTGAATTGCAGTATTTTTGCATCTAGACTTAAAAAGCCAGCTGCCTGCCCTGGCTGGTGTAGCTCGGTGGATTGAGCATGGGCCTGTGAAGCAAAGGGTCACCTGTTCAACTCCCAGTCGGGGCACATGCCTGGGTTGCAGGCCAGGTCCCCAGTGAGGGACACATGAGAGGCAACCACACATTGATGTTTCTTTCCCACTCTTTCTCGTTCCCTTCCCCTCTCTCTAAAAATAATAAATAAAATATTTTTTAAAAAAGCCAGCTGCCTAAAATAATACTTTAGCCCGTATTTTAAATTATGCCATACATGCAGTGCAGTAGTTCTTTGCCATCAGTGTAGTGTGAGCTCCCATTGAGGAACAGCTTTTGTGATGAATTTGATGTGGAGTTACACTTTGAAAACTGAAATATGCCTTTAACTTTTTCTTAGCTCGAATTTGCAAACAAGTACCTTGAAAAGTAACTCAGACAAGGGCTTTCTTATAGCCACTACTTGAAATAAGAAAAAAATGCTGACGTGCTCTTCAAAAAAAACAGGTCCCTGGAGAAAAGAAAGTGGCAACTCAGTTTTTCAGGTGACAGTAGGCTCTACCCTGACCCAGCACCAATCCATGTATTTTCCTCAGCAGCTTTAAAGCTGGATAGCAACCCAATGGCATGGGGCCTGTGAACTCTGTGTTCTTGCCCAGTCAGATAGCAATGCCTAGAACTAATAAAGCAGACTTACCTGTGTATGGTTCTTGAGTTTGATCTCCATAATGAATGTTTTCCCCCATTAAAAAAAATGAACTTGGCCTGGCTGGTGTAGCTCAGTGGATTGAGCACAGGCTGTGAAGCAAAGGATTACTGGTTCTATTTCCAGTCAGGGCACATGCCTGGGTGTGTTCAAGAGGCAACCACACATTGATGTTTCTCTCCTTCTCTTTCTCTTTCCCTTCTCTCTCTAAAAAAACCTTTTTTAAAAGTGTCTAAAAAAAAAACGTGTTTATTCACATTAAATGCTACCATGGTAATTTTGATTAAAGGTGCACCTCATAAAGCTTTCTGAAATGGTCTAAGTTTCAACTACACATTGATAGCCTCAGGGCAGGAATTTCTCTCATTTGCATTTCACTCTGGTCTGTTAAAATGAGTTTCCATCAGAAGTTAATTTTTCTCTACCAATCACTTAGGAATAATGCTGCAAAGATGCTCTGGGCACTGAAGAAATAGAGGTGAGGATGGTTATCAAAACTGAAGCACAAGTTCTATGGATGATGTGCACTTCTCAAATTATTTTGATAATGCCTTAAATTGCATTCTGTCACAGTTGCTCTCTTGATTTGAGTATGGGGGATTGGCTCCCAACTGGGTTACTGGAAAGCTTTGGTCTCTGGTTGCCAAGTGCACCGTCATTAATCGTATACAAATCATTTGTATTCTGTCAGAGAAATGCTAGTGTTGTGCACGTCCTTGCTGGCGTTTTCAGATGTATTTGTGCCTTTTTAAGAAAAGCTGGCTTTCTTACAGGACACAACTTTCATGTTTAAAGCAAGGCAACTAGTAAAATCTCTTAGCTTAAAATTAAAATTGAAAAATTAGCCCTAGTTGGTGTGACTCAGTGGATTGAGTGCCGGCCTGTCAACCAAAAGTTCACCAATTCAATTCCCAGTCAGGTCACATGCCTGGGTTGTACCCGGTCCCCAGTGAGGGGCACGTGAGAGGCAACCACACACTGATGTTTCTCTCCCTCTCTTTCTCCCCTTCTCCTCTCTCTAAAAATAAATAAAATCTAAAAAAAAAAAAAAGATCATGGACACTTCACATAAGTACCAGCTACTCACTGGGTCTCCAGCTCTGCTCATAATAAGCCTTTCACATCAATGAAGCTGTAAAGAAGTCATAGGATAAGAGAACTTTACATTGAGAAAAGGAGAATCTTCTCAATTTTGACTGTTCACTAAAGTGTAAGTATGACTGTTGGGCATGCGATGTGTCCCAGGAATAAGTATGTGTGACACTGGAACACGATAGGTGTCCTAGGAATGAATAGCTGATGATTTCTACTGGGTTGGGTCAAGAACATGCCCAACCTCAAAGTGGACTAGTCTCACTGGCATACTCATCCTCAATATAGTCCTGAAAGCTGGGGCTTGGAAGGCCTCTTTCAACTGGGAAGTTCTCATCTCCTACAAGATCACTCTTAAATTTTAAAAGAAGTAAGCTACAAGCCCAGCCTTGGAAGCCATAAAATATGCTTGATGGAAAGCCATAGATGGTCATAAAAATTTCTTGGTCTTTATTAATTAGTTTCAGCTACTTGGTACCAAGCTGCTATCAAGTAGGAAAGAGAACTATTTAATTGCACTTACTTGTTTTACTGCTCATCATTTGATTGATGGAGGATGGGGGTGATGGCAAAAAATATATATTAAATAAGAAGCAAGAACTGAGGGACTTAAAGTGTGTAACTGGGCCATTGATCCTCAGGAGTGGCTTTGTGTGCATGTAAATGTAAACACACATAGGGTAGCATTAAAATCATCACCTTTCCCAGAGGGACTTCATGCTGTTTCTTGGAAGATGAGAGGTCATATATTTACTACACAAATAAATAATGAGCCCAGGAAAAGCCCCTTTAAGAAGGACCTTGAGCAGATGACTGAAAGACAAGACAGAGTCACCTGTGCAAGATTTTAGGGATTGACGATATTCCATTATTCCACCCAGCACCCACTGCAACTGCACATGTGAAGCAATCGGGTGTGTTTAGTTGCAAAGTCAACACATGCCGCAGAGCGACCTAATCTCCTTTCCCAGGTGCCACTTCACATGAGAAATTCAAGGGCGCATTGATACAGTTCACAGATGGAACTGACCCCCATGGTCAAGAATTAAAGTAGGAACAAATACCACATAGGTAGAAGTTATAACTACTCCCCTAGAAGAAATAATAAGACAAAATGACATTTTTCATTCCTTTGGAAAGACCTTACACAAAGGTCGCAGCTTCATTGCAGTAATGGGAGAATTAAACACATGAAGGCCCACACAAATCAGAACCGTTATTTCACAGAATGTCCACCTGCCTGGTATGTTATATTCTTATTAACCCTTCTCTTGGCTCAGTGACTGGACAATTGTATTAGAAGTCTTTCCCTTCTTGTGCTCATTCCTTATGCTGTGATTGGCTGAAGTCAATATGCCAGAAAGAACTTGCCATTGACCAAAAACAAGCTACAAACATACCAGGGAAGTAAAGAACCTTAACTGAACAAACCAAATTTATTTCTTTGAATGAAATAATGAACATTTTATTCAGTGTAAAGCACTTTATTAACTGTGTCCTCTTCTATGTCCAGACCAACAGAAGCTAAAAGGCAGTACAAAAAATAATAAATCAAATTTCTTGCCCAAATACCTCCTCCTCTAGGCATTTTAAAATTCATAATTTCTCTGGCATTTATCATAGACTTATTATATGTTAAGTACTACACATCATACTCAATAGAGAAGTTTTTTCCATTCCATAATTTTTGTAATAAAATCATATTTATACTCAGTTGAAAAAAGCATTACCTTTAAAACAAAAAAAATCATTCTGAGTGGACATAGAGAACAAATTTAAAGCTAAAAATGAGAACAATCAGAATAAAATCTTATGTACAATTCTATAATATCCAATCCTACTGCAAAAAAAAAAATGCTACTGTGTGTCCAGTTGGACACTGCTTAAGACTGGCAGAATTAAAGCTCCAGATTGTCTGGGAAGGAAATTTCATTTCTATGGAAATGCCACTTACAGATTCTGTTGTAACCTAACCTACTAAAGTTTAAAACTTTAGCTTTAAAACTGCATGAGGATCCTAGTCTGTGTTTTCAAATGTTTGACCCAATTTTCACAGAGACTTTAAAAAGACCTTGCTCTTGTTGTAGTAAAACTTTATGCTACATTAAAAGGATTGGATCTCCATATGCACACATACACTGCTAGTTTTTTTAAGTATGTGTGAGCTAACATGGTTTTTGGCATTGTATATGAGGAATTAGAAGTATGCATAGAAGGGCTTTTGCAATGCATTGGTGCTTCAAAGGGCTGGCGCTGGACGGGCTGAATGAGGAACATCTGGGAACTTTTTTTTAAAAATCCAAATTCTGGGTCCCAGTCCTGGAAACCGAGTATAGGTGTGGCCTGCCCAGGAAGCTACCTTTTTTTTTTAAGTTCCTCATGTAACTGCAGTCAGGTTTGAAACTATTTCCATAAAGCACGGTTGTTTTTTCTAAAAGGCGTGGCCAGGTCGCAGGGAGGCAGTTGCCAAATTTTAAAACTATAGAGAAGTAAACAGACAAATATAACACCCATGTACCTATTACCTGGAACTGGCATATTTGTTTCAAGTATTATTTTCATTAAAAGAAATCAGATATTCTGCTCTGGCTGGTGTGGCTTAGTGAATTGAGCGCCGGCCTGCAAACCAAAGGGTTACTGGTTCGATTCCCAGTCTAGGACACATGCCAGGTCCCCAGTTGGGGGCACGCAAGAGGCAACCACACATTGATGTTTCATCTTCCTCTCTTTCTCCCTCCTACCCCTTCTGTCCAAAAGTAAATAATATCTTTTTTTAAAAAAATCAGGTATTTTGCCCTGGCTGGTATGGCTCAATGGATTGAGTGCCGGCCTGTGAGCCAAGGGTCACTGGTTCATTTCCTGGTCAGGGCACATGCCTGGGTTGCAGGCCTGTCCCGGTTGGGGGCGTGCGAGAGGCAACCAATTCATGTATCTCTCACACATCAGCGTTTCTCTCCCTCTCTTTCTTCCTCCCTTCCCATCTCTCTCAAAATAAATAAATAAAAAATTTTTAAAAGATCAGGTATTAAAGCTATGATCAGTGTGGCTCAGCTGGTTGGGTGTCGTCTCACAAAGTGAAGGGTGGCTGGTTCAATTCCTGGTCAGGGTGCATGCCTAAGTTATGAGGATTGATTCTTGATCGGGGCACATACAAGAGGCAACTGATTGATGTTTCTCTCTCACATTGACATTTCTTTCCCTCTCTTTCTTCCTTCTTCATCCTTTCTCTAAAAAATAAAGTTAAAAAAGTCAGGTATTACAATAAAGTCCCCATATCCCCTGTCCTAAGTCCCAGTCCCTTCTCTTTCTTCAGAAGCCACCACAAGGTGTGATTCAGTGTGTACCCTCAGGCACAGTTGGTAATTGTGTCAGCCTTGCTGACAGATGACCAATTCAGGATGCCGCAGCAAGCAGAGGCTGGGGATTCCACAGGGAAAACGGGGAGTCATGTTTCCCCAGAGAAGGACTGGGAAGATCTTACTTAAAGAATTCCAAGAAAATAGAAAAAGATTTGGTAAATTAAGGAGCATCAATAATGTACTGCCTGTGTGAGTAAAACCACCATAGCATAGTGTTTTCTAGACAAAGGTGTCAAAGTCCAAAGGAATTGATGGTGTTTCTCCAAAAGTGGTGATGAGGTCCCGGTTTGATTGTTATTCTCCTCCATGGATGTGTAATATAATGTTATGGCCTTCCATCATTTGTGGAACAAGATTTTTAGCCATCCAATTTTTCTCACCTATGGTTCAAGTGCCGTGCGCAAGAAGAGGATGGTTTCTGTGTCTGTCTAATTTTCTTTTTAGAAAAAAAAAGTACTGAGCCTCAGCTTTGCAACTAAGGGGCTTTGATTCTGCCTGAGACAATTCCTCCAGCTTTACGCCTGCAATCCCAGCAGCCCAACTTTGCAATGTTCCCCAACAAAACAAAAATGACAAATGAAATAGCACGTTAAGCCATCTGTTCAAGTCGGTGCATTTTGCCTCTGGTGTTTATAAACCCGCTTCAATAAAAGGCAAAAACAAAGCCTAGAGTTTAGCACAAAGCATGGCTGGGTAAGCAGCCAAAAGCAATTTCCATCTCAGAGAGAAACACAACATAATTTATTTTACCCAAGATGTTTTGGTAACATGTGATTTACTTTAGAGCAACCAATGCAGTGTGCTTGGTATTACTGAGGAACCTCTCCTTTCTTCTTCTTTTTTTTTAAAGATTTTATTTATTCAGTTTTATTTTTTTAAGATTTTATTTATTTATTTTTAGGGAGAGGGGAAGGGAAGGAGAAAGGGAGAGAAACATCAGTGTGTGGCCGCCTTCCACATGCCCCACACTGGGGACCTGGCTGGCAACCCAGGCATGTGCCCTGACCACATCCCAGGCATGTGCCCTGACTGGGAATCAAACCGGCAACCCTTCTGTTCGCAGGCTGTCACTCAATCCACTGAGCCACACCAGGCAGGGCTATTTATTCAGTTTTACAGAGAGGGAAAGGGAGGGAGAAAGACAGGGAGAGAAACAGCGATGGATTGCATTGCCTCTCATGGTAAAACTGAACCCACAGCCCTGACTAGGAATCAAACTAGTGAACTTTCACTCTGCAGGACGATGCCCAACCAACTGAGCGACACTGGTCAGGGCCTGAGGCACTTCTCCTTTTTGAAGAAAAGCAAAGAAAATGTGGAAGCATCCCAATTTTGGCGTTGGGTTTTTATGTCTAAATTTAGCATTGTTGCTGAAGTTAGCAGAAAGAATCTTCTGAAACATTGGCTTCGCTAGTTTCCCCAAGTGATTCTTGGAAATGCTTGAAGGATGATTTTCATGGATGGCGGTTAGCTTTATTTTTCTGTTTGCTTTGGAAAATTCCTATGGAAATTTTTTTCTATTTATTCACTAAATGATATCACAAGATAGCATTATATTTTATCTTTTCTATAAAATAAGACTACATGAAAAGACTGAATTATTTAGTTCTCAGCAAGCAGTAGGACAGCTCTAATCCTCATAACCCTGTGAGGTAGGTGAAATACCTTCATCTTATACATGAAAAAATATCAGCTTCAAGAGCTTAAAGGGCTTTTCTGAGGTTGCTCAGCAGGGAGAGAGAAAAAGGAGAAATTGTTTTCTTTGTCTTAAAGTATTGGTCAAATAAATAAAGCAAACGGGAAGTAGCATTTCAAATGCACCCCATGACTGATGAACAGCACTGACCTCTGGAGCTCTGTGTCATTTGTGCAAACTGTCAGAGTTTATTAACAGAATCTTTCACTTGCAGCACTGGGGACAAAAATATATGGTGTTATTTCTTTGAAGAGATCCCTGGCATTTCACAGTTGTGTGGATACTATTTGTTAATCAAATCTACCCTCACAAAATAACGGCTACACACCCGGAGGAGAGAATATTGAGGATGTTTTTGTCCAGAAACAGGTTATACTAACCTTAAAAAAAAAAAAAAAACAAAGGAAAAACTGAACTTTAAATTTATACACTGTTATATGTCAAATCTATTTCAATTTAAAAATCTGAGCTGCAAGGATTAAGGTTATCATGAATAGATTATATTGGTGAATAAAACCAAGTGTTGCATTTAAAAATATGTAACCCCTTTTTCTTCTGCTGTATAAATTTACTACCAAAGCAGAAAATCTAATGAAATTGCATGAAACTGGAAATGCAGGAAATAAGGGCAACTTCAGCAGCTTTCATAGCCTCCTAATAAATGTTGAGCTGTGTAATGCTGCAGGTTCCAGAGACAGCTCCACTCCCAGGACTTTTTAAATCATTTTTTAACAATGAAAACCCATTTCAGAATTAAGGCCTGTCAGACAGTTCTATTGTCTTGCTTTGAAAAGGAACATTCTCACCCGAAACTGCAAACAAGGAAATTAACTTTGAAGCATCTCCTAGGTCGTGTGGTTTCTCCAAGGATTCTGTACATTATGTCTGTTCCTCTGCCATGTTACTAAATTCCCATATCCACCATCTTGCTACCACCCTTAGCCTCCATCCCGCCCTGTTTGTAAGTCTCCCCACCCTAGGAGAGAGAACACAGCAGGGCCTAAATTAGTTCACATGCTTCTGTAGGGATTCAAACCCAGGCAGTTTGACTTCAGGGCCTCTCAGCATCACAGACCAAATTCTTTGTATCCCAGCTTTGGTCACATAGGACCAGCCTGAATGATTTAGTCAGTAGATGTTTCCATCACACAGTAGTTCCAGTTATGATCTGAATGTAAAAACCTGCCTGATAACAAAATAAGCACTTATTTTTATATACAGGGTCCAGCGGAAGGAACACCTGCTTGAGTGTGCTTGGTAGGGTAATAATATGAGTGTAATAATTTATAGTTTTAATTCGAACATTTCACCTATAATGTCATATGGTGTGCTTGGGTGTGATATCGTCATGTTACAGAATTACATGTTTATAATTTTGTAATAAAAAGGGGCACTATTTGTGCTGTACTCTGTCTACATAGATATTAAAGCCTCCAAAAAGAGCAATTCCAGTAGGTTCACTTTGAGCTCCCTTAAGGGCCTCTTAGGAGGACCTCGCTACCTGTGGACAGCAGTTGTTTTGAGCACTGACCTTTATAGCTACACCTCTAGAAATCAGCTGAGTCTGACTGAAATGTACAGTTTGCCATGTATTAATGACAAGCAAAATTCTTAATAAGATGGTTTCTTGTATTGCATCAAAACAAGCCTGACTGATCTATCAAAGGAGGAGAAATGAAACCTAGTGCTGGTGATAAATAAACTTTATGCCCTTCTATTTAGCTATACCTTCAACCTGTCAGCTAATTTCTGGGTAAAAAATTAGAAAGCTGCCATTATGCGACTAACTCTCAACTATGCCCATATTAACATTTTAGTAACTGGGGAGAGACACTGTTTTCTCATTAGCATAAGTCTACTTGATTGCACAGGCATTCTACCCTGCAAGAAAATACATTTCCCCACCATGGGGCTCAAAGCAATTTTCATTTGGAATGCAAATGTATGCAGCTCATAAACATCATTTTTCCCCCTAAATTGGCTCTTCTGAGGGAAAATAAAGGCTGCTCACCACTAATACAGAGATTTTTAGAAGCTACAAGAGGTTCTGGTTTGAGTAATAGTAGTTCTGATTAGCCAGTTAATAAGTTCTGAGAAGCTAATGTATAGCATGGTGATTATAGTTAGTAATATGGTATTGTATACTTGAAAGTTGTTGATAGTAAACCTTAAACAGTCTGTCTCATCACACACACACACACACACACACACACACACACACACAGAGGTCAACTGTGTTAACTATGTGAGGTGATGGCTGTGTTAACTATCTCGAGTTTGGTAATCATTCTACAATGTATATGCACATCAAATCATCACATTGTACACTTTATTTTTTAATTTAATTAATTTATTTTTAGAGAGAAGGGAAGGGAGGGAGAAAGAGAGAGAGAGAAACTTCAATGTGTGGCTGCCTCTCACATGCCCCCAACCGGGGACCCGGCCTGCAACCCAGGCATGTGCCCTGACTGGGAATCCAACCAACAACCCTTTGGTTTGCAGGCCCACATTCAATCCACTGATTCACACCAGCGAGGGAAGATTGTACAGTTTAAATACATGCAATTATATTTGTCAATTGTTCCTCAATAAAGTTAAAAATGGGAACAATAACTGAAGAAGTGAAAAACAAGATAACTAAATGAGGAAGCCCCCACGGGCCGTGGGGAAGCCACCAGGAGAGGATTTCTAAACCCTGGGCTGGCTCCTGAACCTCATATTCTGAGGCTGTGTCTGGTCAAAATGAGCTAGAATGAGAAAAATAGGGACAGCATAGTAAGATTTTCAAAAAACTGAATTTGTTCCATTTAAAAGACTGGCTTATCACATTATGTACCTTTGGGTCTTTTGAAATTCAAATATCCATCCTTACACTGTATGATCCCATCTACATGAAATGTCCAGAATAGACAAATGCATAGAGTCAGAAAGTAAATTAGTGGTTGCTGGGGAATGGGAACGAGACAATGGGGACTGACTGCTAATGGGTACAGTTCCTTTTTGGGGTAATAAAAGTGTTTTGGAACCAGATAATGTTGATGGTTGCATAACATTGTGCAGGTACAATGCTACAAAATTGTGCACTTTAAAATGGTTAAAATGGCCCTGGCTGGTGTGGCTCAGAGGACTGAGTGCCAGTGTGTGAGCTGAAAAATCACCTGTTGATTCCTGCTCAGAGCACAGGCCTGGGTTGCAGGCCAGGTCCCCAGTGCGGGCCTTACAAGAGGCAATTGATTGATGTATCTCTCATATGCCAATGTTTCTCTCTCTCTTTCTCCCTCCTACCCCCTCTGTCTAAAAATAAGTAAAATCTTTTTTTTTTTAAATCAGGTATTTAGCCCTGGTTGGTATGGCTTAGTGGATTGACTGCCAGCCTGTGAACCAAAAGGTTCAACCTGGAATCGAACTGGCAACCTTTCACTTTGTGGAAGAACACTCAACCCACTAAGCCACACCAGTCAGGGTGGCATCCTTGTCTTGTTCTTGATTTTAGAGGAAAAGCTTTCAGTTTTTCACTATTGAGTGCGATATTGGCTGAGGGTCTGTCATGTATGGACTTTGTTATGTTGAGGTACTTTCCTTCTATTCCTATTTTATTGGTTGTTTTAACCATAAATGAATGTTGTATCTTATCAAATGCTTTTTCTACATCTATCGATAAGATCATATGATCTTTATCCTTTATTTTGTTAATGTGGTATAGTACATTGACTGATTTGCATGTTGGAGAATCCTCCTGTCCCTGGAATGAACCCCACTTGATCGTGGTGTCTTATTTTTTTAGTGCATTGTTGTATTCTATTTGCTGGTATTTTGTTTAGGATTTTTGCATCTGTATTTATCTGAGATATCGGTCTGTAGTTTTATTTTGTAATGTTGCCATTACAATGAGAGAAACATCAATGTGTGGTTGCCTCTCACACACCCCCATCTAGGGACCTGGCTTGCAACCCAGGTATGTGCTCTGACTGGGAATCGAACTGGTGACACTTTGGTTCACAGCCTGCACTCAATCCACTGAGCTACACCAGCCAGGGCTACTCTCAATCTTTCTTGATCTATTATTAAATTCTTCACCTCCAAAATTTCTGTTTGGTTCTTTTTTAAAGTTTCAATCTCTCTGGTTACATATTCATTTTCTTTGTTAACTTGTTTTCTGAACTTGCTAAATTGTCTGTGTGTGTGTGTGTTTTGTTTTTTGTTTTTGCATCTCATTGAATGTTTTCAGAACTACAATCTTGAATTCTCTTCCATTTCATATTTCCATGTCTTTAAGTTTATTTTCTGGAGATTTTTCACTTTCTTTCCAAGCTGCCTCAGTACCTTGGTTATTCATGTTATTTGATGGATTTCTTTTCTGTCTAAGCATCAATGTGTGGGTGGTACTTCTCTTGCAGATTAATATGAAGTGGTCTTGCCCTGGCTGGTATAGCTTGTTGGGGCCTTGGCTTATTGATGCAGTCAGCTCAAGAGGCTGCACTCACCTGTTGCGGTCAGAGCAGCCAGCATCACCTCCTAGTTTGTCCCTAGGGGCATTCATAGAGCACGGGAACCAGCTACCTTTCAAGGTACTGGTCACGCACTGATCACACACCTAACTGACCAATCACTATTAAGAGCACGCAGTGGAC